>PITA01023424.1:0-28166 GCA_004023965.1 Spilogale gracilis
GTGCGTTTTAACTGTCATATCAACGTCCATGTCTCTCAGCTGTGGGGGGAGGAGCCAGCAGTATCTGTAGATGTGGGGATTGGAAGCTGTGAGGCTTATCGGGCTGGTCTGAACCCCTACAAACGAGACCGCTCTCTCCTGGGCATCGTTCCTCCCCCCGGCAGCTATGCGAGGCGGCTCACAAAGGCAGGACCCCAGGATGTTCGCCCTAGTGCGCCTGTTTTATCGTGTGCACGTGTGCCTGTGTCCCTCCTGCTCCCATCTCAACACAACCGAGACATGCGTTTGCTTCTACTTATTTTGTTTGATAGGAAGTGCTTTCTTTGGTCTTGGAAACCCCCCGCTACTGCCTGTCCCAACCCGGCCTGCACCCCACCCCCCTTCTAGGATCCTAGCGGGTGAGCCGGGACCTGCTCACTCTGTCTCCCTTCCTACCTCTCTTCTCTGTGAGGAAGTGACTTCTCAGATCTACCTCTAAGTTCACTCATGTTCTCATCAGCGGAGTTGAGCAGACATGAACCTCCTGGTTCACATTCAGAGACTTTTTGGAATTCTACCACCTCTGTCTGCTTCTCCATCACTCATGCGTCTCCTCTGTTTGCCTTATGGTTCCTGCATTATTTTTTCTCTTTAAAGGACGTCTTAGAGTGCCCCATCCTCTCTGTTTGGGGGCACAGGCTCTGGTTTCTGTCTTCAGCTCCTGGGCTGCCCTCCGGGTAACTCGCCCCCAGGGGATTTTCTCCACGGCAGCCTCTGGGGCCCAAACTTGTGGAAATATCCCCTCCAGCCAGGACCTGGGGTTTTTACTGAATCAAGATAATATCTGTATTTTTACTTCTTCAATGGTCTTCCCACAGGACGAGGGTCTAAATCCCACCTGACACACAGGCGTGACTCAGCCGTGGCTTTGAGAACCCATTCTGCACTGGGCACCTCTCAGTGGACGCCGGGGCCACCCCAAGCCTGACAGTTGGCTGACTGCCTGGCACGGCCCCGGCATGCCAGTGGGTTTTCAGTCCCCTTTCCACAGGGAGGGAGGCCTCTGAGACGCCCCGGACTCCCTGTGTGGTGCCCACGGGGGCCTTACTCCTGAGTCCTCAGCGGCTCCTTCCCCCAGCTTGGAGCCCCTTCTTCACATCCCTTTATCTCCTCTGTGCATTCCTTGGGCCTTCTCATCTCTGCTTGCAGGAGGGGGGTGGAGCCCAGTGGGGGGTTGCCCAGCAACACCAAGTGGAACCGCCCCCTAGGAGCATCTGAGGCAGCAGGGGGCCTCCTTACCCACTTGGGCAAACATGTGGGGTCAGCGGGGCACGGAGACTATCACCATCAGCCTCAAGGCCTCTCTCCTTGACCCTTCTCCCCCGCAACACCTGCAGTCAGTTCCCTGCCTGGGGTGGGGACATCCTCGGGGCCCTGGGGTGACTTTTGCTGCTTAGCAGGCCTTGGGATCAGTGGTGCTGGGGCACCTGGGGGGCAAGGGGCTCTGGTTGCCAAGGGGAGGGTGCCTGCAGGGGCACAGTCCCCCCCAGTTGGATACCGTCCCCGTAGCTCCTCGGCAACGTCTGATTAAAACAAGCCTCCAAATACTCTCCTATCAAAAAAAAAAAAGAAAAAACATCTAAAAACTGGGAAAGATTTCTAAACGAGCATCTGTCAGAAGCGCGGGGCCAGCAGACTCAATTAGAAGCTTCTCCGGAAGCTGTGAAAAAATCAATCTCCTTTCATCATGGAAATAATGAAAATTGCCCATATTCCTGCCCAAAATGTTGGCTCCCAGAGCTGTGCAGAGCCTGGCAGCAGCCCTGCTCCCAACAGGGTCCCGGGAAGGCGCTAGTATCCCGGTGGGGGCTGCTCTGTGTGGGGCCCGAGGGACATGGGCTGGAAGGCCACGGCCAAGGGGGAAACGGGGACGTGGACAGAATTGGGGGGAAGAGAAAGCCACTCCCTGCGGTCCTCCCACGATGCCTCACTTCCTCTCAGGGTCACACACATGGAGAGAGGTGAAGCCCTCCCGGACCATGGGACTGGCGAGCTGCCAGGGGCCCCCGTGCCGTCCCTCCCCGTGGACACTGAGGTCAGAGCCTCTCGTCTCGCAGGGAAGCAGCAACACGCCATCCTGAGCCCCCAGAGCCGGGGCCGTGTGCCATCGCCCCAAGGCCTCGGACACCCCAGGGCTACCGGTATGCTTACCGTGTCGTGCTTACAGAACATGGGGCTCAGCGCCGTGGGAGCACGCCAAGCCTGTGGCTTCGGGGGGTGGCCAAGGTCACGGGGCCCCACTGACTGTGTCCACAGGGAAGGCTGGGACGTCCCGGTGCGTGGGGTCCAGGCTTGACCATCCAGAGGCGGCCCCTCGGCCTGGGTGGGCCTCCACAGTTCCGACCTGGGCCGCCAGCACCCGCCAACCCGGCGGTCATTACCGCGGCAGCAGGCGGTCTGGAAGGCACACAGGGCTCGGGGGGAGTGCGGGGCCTGGGGACGCGGCAGGAGGGTGACAGGTGGGTCCCCAGGGGACAGGCTGAAACAGGTGCATAGCTGAGCAGGACGCTCCGCACAGGGCTGGTGCCGCAGGGACATGAGGGCGAAGGGACAAGCCTCCGGGCAAGGCTGGGGGGCAGCTCTGGTGGCCGGGTCGTCCGGCGCCGGTCCCGGGGCTGCGGCCCGAAGCAGGGGCGCTCTGCTCATAGCCCCGACAGTCTCACTGCGACCCATTCGCCACCCCGCCTGGCACCTCCCGGTGACGTCGCCCACCACCGCCCAGGGCCCGTGGACTCCGGCCCCTCCGCACCGCTCTGCCCCCCACACCGTCGCCCCGCCAACCCTGCAGCCGGCGCAGAGGAGCCGGCAGGGCCTGGACTGCTCTCTCCCAGACTGGGGCGAACCGTGGTCATTCAGCACCAGCAGGCGGGCGTCCGAGGCCGCCTTCCAGGGATGTGCTCATTAGCACAATTAAAGAAGAAATTGATTTCTGGGCAGAAAATGATACTGAAAGAATTAGCCCAGGTAGAATTAGCAGATGGGAAGGAGGGACTTTTGAAAAGCAAGAGGAGGGCTTTGAGAGGTCAGTCCTCCCCGGGAAAGCACGGCCGTGGGGAACAGAGGGGGAGGGAGGGAGGCGGAGGCCGGAAGAGGACACTGGGTGAGCCCAGGCCTGGAGACCCTTGGCGCAGGCACCTGCACCGGCCTCCTGTACCCGCTTCCCTCTGTGCTCAGCCCGCGGGTGATGGCACAGGGAGCCAGAGCTCGGCCAGGACCGGGGAGGGGCTGCTCGCCCACACTGCCTTCCGGACACGCACAGTCTCCCGGCCAGGACCACAGGCCGCAGGTCAGGTGGGCACCCGAAGCCTCACTGTGGGCTCAGCTACCTGGGAATCAGGAGTCATGATCTGCGATCCACGGAGCCGGTGGCCGGAGGGGCCTGTGAGCAGCCACAGAGGAGGGCCGTGGGAAGTCCCCCGCTCCCCGGGGACGGCAGCCACTCCCGGTCCCACACTTTCCAGCCTGGGCTCGGGACTGGTGCCCGTGGTGCCCACAGGGGCCAAGGGCATCCTGTGAACAGTCCAGAGGGGGCCAGGGTCTCCAAGACCACTGGTAAAAAAAAAAAAAAAAAAACTCAACAGAGTACATTTGAAGATCCAGTTTTATGAAATGATTCAAGAAGCCAGAGCCCCAACGAGCAGCCGCCAAGAAAACGTTTTGAAAGACAGGAGAAAAGGCAAGGAAGCTGATCAGCCAGGAAAGCTTGCTCGGCGGCCGCGCCCCAGGGGGAGGGTGTCCCAGGGACTGCCGGCTGGTGCTGACCGTGGACTCGGAGGCTCCACCCCGAGGGGCTGCGGCTGCGCTCAGGTCGGGGTCGTGCTCTGCTGCGCCCACGCCCCTCCCGGCGGCCCGGGGTTCTGGCTCTCACCCAGAGACGAACCCAAGCCCAGCCCGGCATCTGCCACGTGGACGGTGCCCCGGATCGTGGGGGAACCTGCACACAAGGACCGGGAGCCCCGCAGACCCCCGCGGGCGGCCCGTCCGCACACACCCGGCGCCCGAGCCGCCGCTGGGCATGGGGAGGAGGCGGAGCCCGGCCCCGGCTTGGCACCACGGGCGGGCGGGCGGGCAGCGGGCAGGGCGGTGATGGCGGGGGCAAACCCAGGCGCTCCTTGGCCCCTCCCACCCTCGGAGGGGGCCGACGTTCTGAGCTCCCCGCAGTCTCCCAACAAGACTGCGCTCATCACCTCACCACCCGAGAGGGACGGCTTGTGAGGCGGGGCTGCCCCGGGGCCGGCAGACGTCTTCGGGGACAGGACCGGTGGTGGGCACCGCTGTGCTGGGGTCGGGCCTCGGGGGCTGACGATACAGCCCGAGCCGGGGTGGGGTGGGGGTGGGGGGGATGCACGAAGTCCCGGGGAGGGGGGGGGGTTCCTGTGCTACAGACTCGGGATCCGGGGGTCAGGCTACGTGACTGCAAGGCTGCGCTTTGCCTCCAGCCAAGCATGGAAGTCAGGCAGACGGAGGTTCGGGTGCAAATTGTCATCCTACCTTCCTTTCCTTTTCCTTTGTTCTCCTCATTAGCTTCTACTGCTAAAAGCAAGCAAAAAGCAGAATATCTCCTCCCCCCACCACGGAACCCCCTGCTTTCCTAGGGAGCCTGGCCAAGGGGTCACAACATTCCCCTCCCTCCTCTCCTTGCCCCCCCCCCCGGGGCCTTTAGGGACCCAGGTCTGCCAGCACCAAGCCAGGGCCGGTGGCATGAAAAGCAGGCACTAGGTCCATCAACAACCTCCAGGTGGAGTGATACGGGGACAAGACTGGGGTGGAGGGCTCCTCTCTCATCCATCTTCAACCTAAGGAGAGCTGGAGGCTATTTTGTAAGGAGAGGCCAGAGCTTCCCCCACTTCTAGCACCACTTTCACTGGGAGCAAATGTAACACCCACAGTGATGGGTGCAGAGGCCGGAGGGCTCCCTGGAGGAAGTGGCCTGCTCCCACGCCCTCCCTCCAGGGCAAGCACAGGAGGTCTGCTGGCCCATGCAAGGCCCACTCTATCTGTGGCCCGTGGTCCTGAGGGGCTGGAGGACGCAAACAGCATTTGGGGATGGGCATGAGTGAGCCCAAGGTTTGGGTCACACCAGCCAACCTGGCCCTGCCCCCGGAGACGCAGGACGCTCACACGGGAACTGTGGCCTCCAAGCCTGTCCCACCAGCAAAGCTGGGAACCAGGGCTCCTGCCCTGCCCATCCTGGGCCTCAGGAGGACCAGAGTCTAGGTCCCAGCGCCGGCAGGCTCCATACCTACAGGGGCCTCCGCTGGGCCCAGAGCGAGAGATGGCGTCTCATCGAGAGTCTGCTCATAGGTAAATTGTCATCAGGTAAATCGGTGGCACCATGACTCCAGAAAGGCAGCCCCTGTTTGGTCTGGACTAGGGTGACCACTGCAGTAACCAAGCCTCGGCCACGGCAATGGGGCTGGTGCTCCACACGCCCGTGCCCCTCGCTGCCACCCCCCTGTCCACCCGGTGCCCGCGCGCGGCCCTCCAGCTGCCCTCTCCCACGCCACCGTTACTCACTGATGCACAGACGTGTGTTTCTATGGAGAATCGTGGTTGCTGCTTTGGGAACAGGAGACACAAAGATCAGGGACTTGTAGAAAATTCTGAATTTTTCAGGACACCTCAGGAAACACGCCAGGAGCCGCAGGGGAGCCTGAAATCCTCACGTGTCCACAGATTTTAACCAGAGACAGCCCGCTAAGGGCCTGTTGGCGAGCGCCCGGGCAGGTGTGTGGAAGGTGTGTGTCACGATGGAAAGGGGCAAGCGCAGGAGACAGCACCTGCCGGGGCCCCCCAGCCAGGACCCAGCCTGCTCTTCCGCTAGCGACAGGAGGAGTCCTCGTGCGTGGCATCTCGACACCGCCCGTGGGCCTCGCCCTTTGCCCCCACAACCCCCTCCGTTTGCCCGACATCTTCTTCCCGCTCCCATCCAGACCACCTGGAGCTGCCGTCCCCAGTCCAGGACATCCTTGCGCGGCGGGTGAGGCCGCCCACCGGCTCCCCATCACCAAGCTCAGAGAAGCCTATCCGGTCACCCTGATCGTGCGTCCACTGAGCTGAAGGTGAGAGCAGAACCCTCCCGCCCAAGCCTGGTGCGCTCTGGAGCCGAGACAGAGTAGACGCTCCATAAATGAGCAACTCTGTCCCGGTTCGTCCCTGCGTCCCCAAAGTAATGAATGGGGTCTCACTCTCAAAAGGGCCCCTGTTGGCCAATGAGTTAGGTGCTTATCTCATCAGTAAGTCGGTCACACTGTGACCAAGGGCAGCCCAGTCCCTTCACCCCTGGAGGGGGGTGGACGAGCCGCGGGATGTGGGGGACCCACGGAGGCAGCCTGGGTAAGAACAGCAGCAGCTGTGACGGGAACACGGCCTCCCGGGGGCCTGTCTCCCAGGTTGCTTTTCTCTGGAGCTTACTTCGGTTTATTTCCAGAATGTTTTAAGTCAATCTGTCTAAAAACACCTCTGCCTTAATTTCAAGCAACAAGCCGATTCCCACTAGCTAATCTCACGGTGAGGACAGCCAGGAGTGTTGAGGCATTCAGGAAAGAGGGCCCAGCGCAGCGGTGACACACCCCAAAGAAGGGCCTGGGGCCACGGAGGGCGGGGGCCTCAGGCTGTCAAGGACCCCTGGGCCGAGACACGGAAAGATACAAAAGAACCTGGGAGGTCATGGAGGAGACAAGCTGAAGGGAGACGGAAGGAGGGACTGTCACAGAGGTGAGGCATGGCGGGGCCGACCAGCAGGTGCCCAGAGTCTCGGCTCAGGAGAGTGTCCAGCGTGGGGGGGGGGCACCTGCCCAGAGCAGGACGGAGCTCTCCCTGTCGCTCCTGGCAACGCAATTCGACAAAAAAAAATACATCTATATGCCCATTCATCCACGTTTTTAAATAGATCGTCCAAATTATGGGGGAAGGGACGACGCTTGGGCCTCACGACAAGTCTTGCACTATTATTTGTGAAATGAAAATCGGAACAGCTTCAGGATCCGGCAGTAAGGAAATGGGAAATCACTGTGTGTCCGCCTGCTCAGCTACACTCGCACAAGCCCCTCTGCCGGGAGAGCACTGCGGACGCCCTGAGGACAGAAAGTCACACGCAGAACGACAGAATGCCTTGAGGACACAATTAAATCTATTCATTAAAAATGTTCCTGGGAGAAAATATCAGGATGAAGTTCACCAAAGTGTCATGGAAGTTATCTGCTTGGTAGCTCTACAGATGACTTTAAAAATCCTTATTTTAAAAAAAATAAAAATAAAAATCCTTATTTTAAGTATTTTTCAAATTCTTTTAAATAGACACACATTTTTATACCATAGTGATGTCTTGTGCTTTTAGTTGAAGCACAAAAACCATGTGTACCGCTAAGCATTATAAGATTTCATGATTTGGGCCCTTTTGAAAAGTGCAGCAGAGAAGTCACTTCCGGCGTCCACCTGTGCCCGGCGCCGCCGGCTCTGAGCCCCGGCCGTCCCTGACGGGCACCCCGCACACACCAGGGAATGACGAATGTTTGTTTTGTCTAAAGTTGTTATTTATTTATTTATTTATTTGAGAGAGGCAGAGAGAGAACACAGAGGGCGAGGGAGAAGCAGGCTCCCCGCCGAGCAGGAAGCCCGACGCGGGGCTCAATCCCCGGACGCCGGGATCGCGACCCCAGCGGAAGGCAGACGCTTCACCGACTGAGCCTCCAGGCGCCCCTGAACGAATGTTTTCTTGAGAGCCTGCTGCTGCCAGGCTCCGTTACATGAGTAGCTCCTGTCACGGCTGGGCAGGCCTCTAAGCAGGAGTAGCCACTGGACGGGGAAGTCACGTAAGTCTTTTACTTGCTCACTGACCATCTCCCCAAGGGAGCGTGGGGGCCCATCTGTGGGTCCAGCCCTGGCTTCCCAGGGCCTAGAGCCAGGCAACTGGCCCACAGGGAAGGGACTAAGCCATCATTGCCGTGGCCCAGGAAGGGCAGGGACGGCCCCCTAGAGTGGGCGTCAGACAGCAGCCAGCCAGCACCCCCCAGCCAGCCCCCAAGGGCAGCACCACCATCCACAGCCCCCACTCCTTCCAGGGCCGGACCCTGAGCCTGAGCTTTCTCTGAGGAGGGAAGTTGTCTCCCCCAGGACGTGGGCTCCAGTCCAGACCACACGCATTCCCTTTCCTCCTTGGGGGGTTTTGGACAGAAGGACTCACCCCCACCTCCCGCCACTGGAACTAGAGGGGCTGACCTGTGCTCAGTGGACAGAAGAGTCCTTGCCCCCAGGAGAGCCCCCACATACCCCTAGGATGGCCCGTCTTGGTGAGCGTAGGGTCAGTCTGCCATTGTCCTTGATCTGGGCTCACTCCTCCCACCACCACCTCCCGGAGGCAGCCAGAAAGGGGCTGGCAGACCCCATGTCCACACGGTTTTCTGTCTGGCTTGGATGGACAGGCTCACAGAGGGTCACAGGCCACCCTCCCTCGGAGCCAGCTTCTCTCCCCTGATGAGGCCAGGTGGGGACACTGCTGATTCTCCAGTCAGGGGCTAGGCAGAGGTCAGGCGGCAGAAGCCCAGCCAGAAGTCAGAATCGTAAACAGACCCAGCTGATGAGGAACTGAGGACAATAGATGTCAAGAAGAAACACTCGGCCATCACCAGCACACCTCCGACCAGGCCGTTTCTCTGGTTCTCCCTCTGTTTTGTTTCTGGTTTTGTTTTTGTTTTTAAAGATTTTATTTATTTGACAGAGAGAAACACAGCCAGAGAGGGAACACAAGCAGGGGGAGTGAGAGAGGGAGAAGCAGGCTTCCCGCCGAGCAGGGAGCCCGATGTGGGGCTCGATCCCGGGTCTCCGGGATCATGACCTGAGCGGAAGGCAGTCGCTTAACCAACTGAGCCACCCAAGCACCCCCAAACCTACTGTTTTAAAAATGCCGATGAATCTGAGAACTCACATGCAATAGAAAACATCTTAGGTAACTCACCAAAGCCGACATTAGAAGAAAAAGAAAATGTAAGGGGTCCTATACATACATATTAAACACATTGAATCCACAATTTAAAACCTTTCCTCAAAAAAAAATGTTTTCCCAGGGGCTTCAGCAGGAAATTAAGCCAAATATTTAGGGAAGGAATAATGTCAATGTTACAAAAACTCCTCCAGAGAGTGAAGGAAGGGTAAAAACTGCCGATTCACTCACAGAGGCAGCATACCTCTAATACTTAAACATGATCGAGATATTATTTTAAAAGTTCAGATTACAGGCCTTTCTTCCTTAAATGGAGACCTCAAAACAAGGTATGAGCCAGCCAACCCAGGCCCGTGTGGAAGGAGGGTGGCACGGATCAGTGCAGAAGTCCGTGTCATTCGCCACACTGCTGCTGAGCTGAAGAGGGCAGGCAAGGGGAGTCCCACCCTGATGACAGGTGCTGGGGTTGGGGGACCAGCCACAGACCTGGAGAAAGAGGTACACTGGGGTGGGCGTGGCCAGTGGGGTGGAAAGGGCCAGAGGGAGAAGGGAGGTGGACAGGTGCATTCTCCACACCTCAGGGGAGCTCCTCAAGGCCACCTGAGCCAGACCTGTCAAGTCACAGTGTAGCCATCAGGCAGCGAGTCCCATCCCAGACACGTCAGGAGCCTCTACAGCCAGTGAGCACCTGAACCGCGGCCAGAGCCGATGCGGGGCTGAAACGGTGGGCAGGTTCACAGACGCTGGACTTGATTCAGACACACTTGAGGCTGACGGGCGTTTGCTTCAAAGTGAAATCAATTCTTCTGATAAAGGTGCCAGTTCTTACCAGTACAGATGTAAACATGAAGGGAAAAGCATTTTCTGTGCTCAGTTCAGTTTCTGTAAAATGTCTATGTTTGGGACAACATGAGTATGTGAACTTATCTTTTTTTTTTTAAGATTTTATTTATTTATTTATTTGAGAGAGAGAGAGCGCATGCAAGCACACAAGCCTGAGCAGTCTGGGACAGAGGGAGAAGCAGACTTACCACCGAGCAGGGAGCCCGATGCAGGGCTCGATCCCAGGACCCGGAGATCATGACCTGAGCCGAAGGCACATGCTTCACTGAATGAGCCCCCAGGGGGCCCTGAATTTGTCTTTTTATCTGAAAGTTTTAAGAAACCCGCACCAGATCATCCCAGTGTCCAGTGAAAACGTAGCCTCCAAGCAGAGATAGCCCCCCAGGGAAGAAGGACGTGAGGCAGGGGACGGGCCACCCAGACGGGTTACTCACTGGGACGGTCTCTGCATATATTGGGCTAAATAAAACACAGTGTTGAAGCGAACATTATCTGTTTCTAGTACTTTCCAGTGCCTGCTGGAATGTGAGCCTTCGGACCTGGCTAACTTGCCCCGTCTGGCAGCAGGCCATCCTCACACAGACGCGCACAGAGTCCCAGGTCAGACCATCGCAGGCTCCTGAAGGGCTAACTCGCTGTCCCGCAGCTCCATGCCCCTCACCTTTGCCAGGCAGGCAGGAGAGGCCGGTCCCCTCCATCAGCTCTGCGCGGGGAGACCCCGGGTGGCAGTCCTGGGAGACACGGCTGACTCCAGGCCCGGGGCAGGACTCGGACAGGACGCGCCTTCCATGTCTTCGTAGCCGAGAGAAAAGAAGCCGTCCAAGGCAGCCGGGGTCGCGCCACCCTGACTCGCACGGGAGAAGAGGAGACGGTGTGCGTATCAAGAGAGAAAGAGCAGGGGGCTCTGACACATAAACACGTAAGATCCGTGAGCTCCAATCGCCGCCCTGCACTGGAGAGTTTGAGACCAACCACATCCAAAAACGGACAGGTGGAGGGAAGACTGTCATTTCCCCGACTCTCCCATACAGTCTGTCATGACATAACCCGGGAGATGAGGAAAGGCGTCTCCTTATGGGAGAATTCTGGCCAGCATCCAGCACCCCACGGCTCGCATCCCGACACATCTCATTACCCCATGGCTGGTCCTGGACTCCAGGCCTTCACGGGATAAGGGCCACCAGCAAAACCCACTGTGTGGGGACATCCACAGGGCAAGCAGCTCGGCCTGCTCAACCAGCGAATCGCAGGACAGCAGAGACAGCTCGAGGACCGTCCCACGCCCAGAGCTCACTGACAGGGAGGACTCCTCCCAGGCCACGGTGTGCTTGCTTTTAAAGGGGGTCTGGTCTTCTAGACACACGGACGGGAACAGACTCCGCATGAAACGATCTCTCCAGTGAGGGGCACCAAGGGCTGCTCCCAGGAGGGGTGGCCCCTGGGTCCCCAAACTCACCACGAGTCACATCCCAGCTCCGCCCGGCAGCACCATAAGGGACAGTCCACAGTGTGGCCTCGCCCAAGGGTAGAGACGGGGCACCACGTGACGGGGCGCCGAAGCCCGTGGTCCCCAGTCCTCACAGAGCCGCCCCCGTCCCTCGGGGTCCCTGGCTCTCTGCAGCACTCCCCTCTGCCTCCCAGAGCCGCGCAGGCCAGGGTGGGGCCTCGGAGCCCGGCGTCAGGCCTGCGGGCCGGCGGCAGTGTGCGGACGTCTGCAGCAATATTTGATGATGCTTCTTTATCACCTGGAATCAAATTCCCTCCCACGGACCATAAATTACCGGGAAAGGAGGCAGAGAGTCAGCGCGGCAACACTTGCCCGGCCCGCTGTGCGGAGTTTCCGATCATCTCTATTCCTTCGGAGGAGGCTGAGCTCCTCGTGGCACCTTGCCAAGACAATATGAAAGGTATCAACAGTTTAAATGACATTTCCACCTCCGGCAAATAGATCTCTGCCTGCTCAGAGTGGCGATGCCCTCCAGCCCTGGGCAGCCGCCGCACAGTCTTGTCACAGGGGGTGTCAACTCTCATTACGCTCCCGGGAGAAATCCCACTTATCAGGCCCTGCAGAGGCCCGGGTCCCTGACACCCCATTTCAGGCTCAGGGGCCTCCCTGGCGGGGACACACCGCCGGTGAGCCACTGCGGAGGAGACCACGGATGGGCCGCGATGCGGGGCTCAGTGAGCCGAGCGCCCTGTGCCGTGAACGGTTATCTGGTGCCACGGGAGGGGGTGGGGGACAGGCGCCCTCGTCTGTGTGCTCACTCCTGGCACGCGACTCTGTCCCAAAGCGCACGCCCCACAGCGCAGGAGCTCGGGTCCCAGGTCCCCAGCTCAGCCTCAGTTTCTCCGAGAAGATCCTGCGCGTCTCAGGGGCCACACAACCCAGGGCCCGGGCGGCAGGGGCTCGGGTCCGGAGGGTCAGGGAAGGTCGCTGAATGAGCTGCTCTGACCTGGGCTGTTGGACCCTCCCCAAATTCCTCGTGGTGCATTTCAAAGCAGAGCCCACTGCCTACCACAACCCAGGGAAGGACTGGAGGGAAACCAACCCAAAATCTAGCCCACTAGCCACACCACTCTTTGCTGGGGTTGGAAGGAAGGAGCCGGGAGGGATCCGGGGTGTCCCTCACAGGAGGCTCGTGTGTTGGACTCGGGGCTCCACAAGCATCGCCTTCCCAGGCCTGTCTTCCCCAGCACCTTGCTGTCCCCCCGAGGTCCCCCGAAGCCCACTGCCCAGGCCAGGGGACTGAGAGGGCTCCTGCGGGATCTCCTGGGTGGCTCGAGAGAGGAAGCGCCTCCAGGAGGGGCCGGCAGCATGAGGGAAGGCTCCGACAGAGAGCACGGTCCTGCCCAGGCACCCCACTGGCATGCACACCCGGGAGCAGCCTGGCCCCCGGGAGGACGGGGCCGCAGGAAGATGGAGGCATGGCCGCCCCCACCAAACCTGGCCCCCACGCAGATGAATGATGCTGAGACGCCGCGTCTGCAGTCACACCAGGGAGCGGGGCGCCGGTGCCATGTGGACCCAGGAGCCCAGCCTCCAGCCTGAAGCGCCCCTCATGCCTCACAGCCGTCTCCAAGCTGGGCTGCCAGACTGCTCCCCGGGATACTGAGGGTTCTGAGGCCAAGGGGACCCCGGTTTGGAGGCTGGAGTGGCAGGACGCTCAGCCTCTCTGGCCTCGGGCAGCCCCCTCCCTCCCTGTCGGAGTCAGGCCAGCCTGGGTATGTCACTTCTGAGCCACCGCTGCCCCCAGGCCAGCTCCCAGCCCCGATTTCCATCTGCAGATGAGGTGGTGGTCTCGGGGGCAGAAGGGACAGAGGCCTGACACACTCCCCTGAGGTTTCGTGGGCACTGGCTGTCCCGGTCGGGGGGACACACCTGGTCGCCTGCCCTCCAGAGCTGCTACCCTGGGGTCTGGGGTCTCGTGGGGCTTGTAAACACGCCCTGCCTCAGTCTCCCATCTCCGCGCTTCTGAAAGGCTTCTCCACAGGCCAGGGAGGAGCCCCGTGCTGGGGCCACATCCGTGTCCTGCTGGCCGCTGAGCAGAGTCTGCCCCTGGAGAAGGACTGACATCCAGCTCAGATCCCACAAACCTTCCCGGCCCTGCCTTGTGGCCCGAGCGAGGGCGGCTCTCACGTCAGCCCAGCTCTCGGGGGAGGGGAAGTGTTGGAAATCCCCTGGGGGCCGAGGAGGGCGGAGGGTGAGATCCCCAGGGGGGCAGATGCCGAGCGTGGCGCTGACCGTGTGCCTCAACCAGGCCCGCCTGGCCCCCTGCCCAGACCCCACTACCCCCGGCTCACGAGGCCATTTGGCACAGACACGAGGAGCGCGCGCTGGAATCAGGCGTGTCCCGGTCCAGACCCTGACCCGCCACGGCTCTCTGGGAAGTCATGGGTCCTCACTAAGCTGCAGCTTCCGTGAGGGTAAAAGGGGAATAACTGTCCAGGGGCACGCGGTTCACGCCCAAGGCCCGGGAACCACCACTGTGGGCTCCCGCCCTGGGGCTGAGAGCCGCCCGCTGGCCACAGACACCCCCGTGAGCCGATCCGCCGTGAGAACACAGATGTGCTCCTGCGGGACACGGAGGGGGGCGCGGAGGGGGGCGCGGAGGGGGGCGCGGAGCCCAGGAGTGCTGCTGGGACCCGGTAGCGGGAGATGGCCAGACAGCCTTCTGAACACGAAGCCCCTTGGCCCAGCCCCTCCGAGACCAGGGCACGCAGAGCCTCCTGACCGGCTTCTTCTCGTTCGCCCGCTGGGCCAGCCTGTGAGTGATAAGAGCTCACACCTCACCGCGCCCCCGTGTCCCTGCCACCGTCACTCACCTCCCCGCAGTCTTGTGGGAACAGCAGGAGCTCCGCTTTCTGACAAAAACACTGAGGCTCAGATCACGGAAGGGGCAGCTCCAGCCGACCCCGGGGACGTTCGTCAGAGGACTGATGGGTCTGGAGCTGGCCTCGCGAGGCCCGAGTCTGTTCGGGGCCTAAAATGTCTCCAGTCCCGTTTGCACGCACCCCCCAGCCCCGTCCTTGTGGGCCTTGTGCACCTGGAAGTGTCGACACACCTGGACCCCCGTCACACATGGGGCCACACCCGCGAGCGTGGACTGCCGGCGTCTAGGGCTGGGCTCTCGGCCCCTTCCCGACGGGGCGGCCTTGCCCTGGGCAGCCTGGGGTCTCGCGGGCGCTCGATCCGCAAAGCGTGAGGAGCCACAGGTGAGACCCCTTCTACTGAACGGGCTCTGGCTCCGAGCCCGCGTGACCTGGGGGGGGGGGGGGCCTCAGCCCCGGATGTGGCTTGGTCCCCGACAGAGTGGGCACAGTGGCCGCCACAGAAAAAGCAGGGTCATTTCTGAGGAGCAAAGATCACTCCGCCCATCCTACACACTTACCAGAACTTTAAGGCCCCTGAAGCAAAAATAGGTACAACTGAAACATAAATAGATAAGTTCACGATTATGGCAGCAGGGTCCTCGCGGAGCACAGGGACAGATGGGCCCCCGCAGCGGGGACGACCGCGGGGGCGGGGAGAGGACGACCCAGGTCAGCAGGGCAGGGCTCCTGGGGACAGCGCAGGAGCGCGCGACAGCAACACGGATGCCCAGGCCCGCTGGCTGGCAGGGTCGCCCGGAGACTCGCGCCCCGCACCTGCGCCTGCCCACAGCCTGGCATGTCCGAGGTACGGGGGTGTATGTACGTTCGGACAGAACCCGGCGCACACACCAGCCACACGAGCACGTACACACGCGGGTCCCCACGCACCTGGCGTGCTTCCACACGTGCACACGTATGCACACGTAGGTCAGCAACCTTGCGTCCCCCAAGGCCCTCGGACGGGACGCCCCCCAGCTGAAGCCCACCCAGCCATCGGACTCTGTCCCTGCTCATTCCTTCGGAAGCTCTAGTCCAAAGCTGGGGCGAGTGGAAGCCCCTTACAGAGCAGAGGAGCACCATCCCCCAAGGCCGGGGCCGGGGCGCCCTCCTCACTGCTCTGTCTCCAGCCTCGTTTTGTTCCCGGGCTGGGCCGCCCGCGACCACGGACATCTCGCGCCCCTGCTAGCCGCCAGCCCCTCCCCGCCAGGCCCGTGGTCTGGGGCCCGCCAGGTCGGCAATTTGGTTAGAAGATGGAGTAGTGCTGCCGCGGTGGAGTCTGTGACACAGAACGTGACCCGCTCTCGCCGGAGCCCAGGACTCTACCTGTAGGAGCTTATTTGACACAAATTGAGATTTCAAGGTTTACAGATATTGCAAATGAAAAGTTCCCAGAGGGTGTCAGTGAGAGTTCACTGGTTCCTTTTATTTGGCTTGAATTAATCACAAGATTGGGGAAAAAACAAATTCTATTTTTTGAGGCTTTTTAAACAAAATCATTCTAAGAAGCACACATTTCTTCCAGATATAATTAAATATCCCAATTGCAGCTTCCTCTCTCTCAGTCTGCTGTCAGCACAATGAATGGAATTCGCTGATATTCAAATACCAGAAAAGTTTCTGCTCACTTCTGAGCCCCGTAAGTCTACAGCCAGGGAGCTCCGCCAGCCCCTCGGGGACCCCCGTCAGGGAGAGAGCGGTGCCCGCCACCCAGGAGGCCAGGCCGAGCCACACCCAGGCTCCCCTCCTCTTCCTCTCCCCTTCCTGGTGAGCTTTTAAAATATTCTGTTACTGGGGCACCTGGTGGGCTCCCAGGGAAGAGCGTGAGCCTCAATCTCAGGGGCATGAGTTCGAGCCCCATGTTGGGTGTAGAGATTACTTAAAGATAAAACCTTTAAAAAATAGAAAATTGAGTATTCTGACATTAGCCAGCACTGCGGTCCTGTCTTCGTGACCGGTCGTAGCCGGGGCTTGCAGCAGTAGCTCGTGCCGTGTGCGGCATTCCTGACCCCGTCTCCCACGTGTTGGGGTCCGTGGGCTGTAGGCCCCGACCGCATGTGCAGTCGCTCCTGGCATGGGGGCAGTCCGTGTGGCAAGGCCATGAGGCCCCCCACAGCCTGGCCTCGGGACGGGCACACTGTCACCGCACATCGGTGACCCCACATGGGCTCCATGTCTGTTGGGGGCAGCGGCCCAGTGACGGCACAAAGAGCCCGGGCTCCGGGAGGGCTCCCAGCGGGGACACGGGCACAGGGCGCGCAGCGTGTGGCAAGCTCCAAGCGCCCTTTGCAGGAACGCGCCCAAACTTCATAGTTGATGATTTTTCTACCAAATGTCAATGAACAGACTTATTTTGTGTCTGTAACCCATGGGCTTGACGACAAGCGTGAAAAGAGGCCACGCCCGGGGAGATAAACACCCACCACCCTTCAGTCCAGGGCTTCCCGGGAAGGAGGAGCCAAAGTGCTTCTGGTCTTTCCCGGTTGAAACATAAAACTACTTTGAGAAGCTGCCTTCTCAGTCGTGGGAACCCTTCCCCTAGACAGGAGCGTGTCCGGGGCGGCCAGCTACCGCGCTGACCCCCAGGAGAATCTCTCAATCCCTGAGAGTCGCAGGGAGTGATTCCAGGGTCCAGGCCTACGAGGATTTCCACCCGTGGCTTCGGGGGGGGGGGGGTGAGCTTCCAGGGGACTGACCTCAGGGGCCCTGCGGCCAGCGTCCCTCCAACAGGGGACAGCCCGGCAGTGAGCCCTTCCCAGCGTGTGGGTCGGGTCGGACACACGGCCCTGCTAGGCGCGGCACCGAGCTCACTCCTCTCCTGGGGGGAGTCGTCATCCCGCACTGGCCGCGGCCGTCCCCCCTGTCCAGGGCCGGACCCAGTCCCCCCGCCAGAGAAGGCGGGCAGTGAAGGGCACTGAGCAGAGGCGGCCGTTCCGGGCGGAGGGGCCTACAGAAGGCTGCAGTGTGACCAGGAGGAGGGGACACATCCAGAGAGAAACCGTCCCCGCCCCTGAACTCTGCACAGAGCAACCACTAGGATGGAAAATTTTATGTTACATATATTTTGCCACAATTAAAAACAAAATAAAGCCTTCAGAAGCCCAGTCTTCGTGGGGCTGCTTGCCTGCTTGGTACATTTTTTGAGTCCCTTCTGGTGGTCCCCGTCCCCTCCCTCCCCCGCCTCCCCCCGCGAGGTCGGGTCAGGAAATCAGTGGACCGCAAACTACCAAGTCGGACATAATGGACCACAAAGGGGACAAACGGAGAGCAGGCAGACGTTATGCCGCTTTGGGGAGATGGTAAAACAGGCCCATACTTTGCAGCCTCTGCCGCACGCCTGGGGTCCGTGCTCTGGGGCCCAGACCTTACAGGGGACTCTGGCCACGGCCACGGGCAGGCGGGGCAGGGGTGGGGTAGTTTCCACACAGCTCGTGTCCCAGAGCCGCGGAATGGGACCTTACCTGGTAGCCACAAAAAGGAAAGGTATTGCCTGACTTCCCGTTGTTCAGACACCAAAAAAGCCAGTTACATTTGAGTGGTTTTAAATAAAACAAAAATCCTAGAAAAATATACATGACCCTACCATGGCTGGAGATATTAAATACCGAGGTGCTGAGCTAGATAATCAAAGATGATTGACTGTCTTACTTTTTTAAAATGTTGGTAAAGACCATGACCTGAGCCTAAGGGAGACGCTTAATGATTGAGCCATCCGGGAGCCCTGAATAAACAAAATTTGAACGGAGAGCAGAGAATGGCCAGGGCCACCGCTGTGTCAGCGGACCAGCTGTCCTCACCCCCCGGCTGGCCCGCGGGCAGGGCCACTGTCATCCTGGGAGGGCGCAGACGCCCACAAGCCCCGTGCATTCTCCCACTGGCGGTGGTGGAGGAAGACGCACCAGGACGGCGAGCGACCGGCTCCGGGCCGTGAAACCAAACAACCGCAGACAGAGACACGGCTCCCGCGGGTACGGGAGGGCTCCCACCAGAATTCGTAGCCGTGTATTTCCTTCCAGAATCGGGTTTGACCCCCACGCGCTTATGTTTTCACTCCCGACTGAGACCGTGTGTGTCATCCTGACCGTGAGGTCCCACCTGGCGGTGCGGCGAGCGTTGGTGGCCGCCAAGGAAGCTTCTGCCGCACACAGGCCGGATCTGCGTGGAAAGGACTATCGAGCAGATGTTGTGCCATCTGCACAGAGATGGCTCTTAAATATTTCTCCTCTCTTTAGGTCTCTATTCTACATCCAAATGTTATATCACGATCCTCACTTTCCACGCTGGAGGGCACGGTTCCGCACCCGGTGATCAGGGCCCAGAGGGGCAGCCAGGAGTTCACTTGCCGTCCAGCCTGGGTCCCGGAAACTGCAGGCTTCGGGATCGTGAGACCTGCATCAGACTCCGACCCGCCTCCCACATCACCTCTGCTTCTTGCGCCTGAAATAGCATCAGACTTCGTTTAAATGCTGCCTTGGAAAGGCAAGTGTTTTCATTCTGTTCAAGGCTGCTAAAACCAAAGTTCCCAACAGAGAAAGCTGCTCACAGTGGAAACATATGGCAGTGAGCCCCCCGTCGCTGGGAGTATTCAACTGAACTGGGAAGGAAGCTTTCTTTGAGACCTATGCTGCAGGGAGCTGAACACTTCTGCCCTTGGCAGTCCACTGGGGTGCGCCCCAGGGAGCCGCGTCACCCTTCGGGGCCTCGGTTCTCCCACTGGTCAGACAAGGGATTAGAGCCGATCGGGTCCGTGAGTGGAGCAAACCAGCACTGTGCTGTCTGGGAAGGGGGACCCTGCAACGCTGAGGGTCACCCAGGACCACACTCAAGACCACAAGTGTCCTCCCTGCTCGGGAGGAGCCAGAAACCCAAAATCTTGTTGCAATCTGAATTTTAATTGAAAATAATTGATTTATCTTTTTGAATAACGGATCAGGCACAAAGCAGTTCTCCGTCACTGCCTCACAACTTCTGGGATGGAGGGTTTCAGGGTGAACCAGCTCATGTCCTCAGTGGGATTTAGGCAGAAAGGGAGCAGGAGTGTAAATAAAGCCACGCACCCCGAGATGCCCTGACCCAGGAGAGGAGAAATCAATCCATTGGGCCCCAGCACAATTAAAGTCTGCAGAGAGGACAAAAAGAAAGTGCAGACAGGGAGGAAGCACCAACAGAGGACAGGTGTCTATACATCAAAAATTCTCAAAACTCAATGGAGAAAAAGCAAGCACTCCAACTGGAAAAGAGGCAGAAGACACAAAACAGTCACGCCGCCCGAGAGGATGTGCGGATGGCGACAAGCATGTGGAAAGAGCCTCGACATCCCAGTCGGTGGAGAAATGAAAATTCGAACCACAAGCAGTTGCCCGAATGGCTGGCGCCGAACACGCTGACACTCCCGTTTTCTTCGGGAAGCGGCTCCCAGGACTCAGGCTCCCGGCCCCGGGCACCCACACCCAGAGGCCTCCGTGGGTCCTCCTCCTGGAGGACATGACACCTGGAGAGAGGCCTGGGATGGAGTCCCGCCTCGGGCTCCCTGCTCCATGGGGAGTCTGCGTCTCCCTCTGACCTTCCACGCTCTCGTGCTCGCTCGCTCTCAATAAATAAATAAATAAAAGATTTTTAAAATATTTTAAAAAAGTAAAGTGGACCTAAACAAGTAGCTAAAATGTGCTATTCCTCCTACAATACGCCTTTAAAATCCCACCAGATGGGGGGGAGGGGGAATGACAAGCAGTCTGCACTATGGCACACTTCGGGACTGCGTGTTCTTAACGGCACACGACTCCGCAGGCGCCCCCGGGCCGGGTCTGAGGACACTGGCTGCGCCTCTGCTCGCCGCCTGAGTCTCCCGAGATCACCAGCCCTCAGCAGCGCCCTAGGGCCACCGTCCCTGACCCCGACGCGGTGCCCGCCACCGCCGCCCCTGCCGGCCCAGCTCCCTGCTCCCCCGCCCACGTGGCGGGGCCTCGCGGTCGTGCGGGCCTGGCGGTCACCAGCCTGGGTTCTTCCGCTGTTTTGATTCAGCTCAGATTTTCCTTCCATTATATGCTCTTTATTGTGGCGAAATACACACAACGTAAAATTCACACTGTAACCAGTCAGTGCACAGCTCCGGGGCACTAAGCACAGTCAGACTTCTGCGCAACCCTCGCCCCCCGACCGCCCCCGGAGCGCCTGCGTCTCCCCAAGCTGACCCCCGGGACCCCAGCTCCCCGCCCCCATCCTACCGTCTGTGTCTGGGAGGCTGGTCCCCCCGGAGCCGGGCGCTGAGACAGCGCGCACCCCGCACGTCCCCGGGGCTCACCCTGCCGCGGGGTCGGCGGTGCTGACTTGTGCAGGCTCGGGAACACTCCGCTGATGCGTATTTGGACTCGCCGTATGAACACCGGTCGCCAGCGTCCCTCGAGCCCCTGCTTTCGGCTCCTCGGGGCGCACACCCACACGGCTGGATCAGGAACGGCGCTGCTGTGTTCCACGGCGCCCGCGCTGTCGGGCCTTCCTGCCGGCCGTGCGCGGGGGCGACCGTCCCTCCCACGGCCGCCAGCCCTCCCGGCAGCCTGGGGTTCGCAGCAGCAGCCGTGGGGCTGGGTGAGGGGGCTCCGGATTCGCCCTCCCCGACCGAGCCTCTCTTTCACGCCTTGTTTGGAAAGATATCCATTCAAATATTCCCCCCTTTTTCAATCAGGTTGTTTTGTCGTTGTTGAGTTGTAGGAGGGAGTTCTTTACATTTTCTGGATATTAACCCCTCGGCAGATGTGTGATTTGCAGATACCTTACCCCATTCCGTGGGCTCCCTGGTCACGTGTTGCCGGTGTCCTGGAGCACGAGACAACACTGTGTGTTTAATGTTTGACCAAGTCCAGAGGGTCTATTTTCCTTTTTGTTGCTTTTTGTGTGGTGCCCAAGAAATCATTGCCAACCCAGCACCGTGAAGCCTCCCCTACATTTTCCCCATGCGCTTCTACAGCTTTAGCTCTGGCATGTGGCTTTGGTCCTTGTTGAGCTGGTTTTCAAGTATGGTGTTAGGTAAGGACCCAACTTCCTTCCTCGGCCGTGGAGACTTGGTTTCCCCAGCGCCATCAGTTGGAAGACTGACCTTTCACCATTGGATGGTCTCGGGGAAAATTACTTGACCACATACGCACACACACGCTCACACGGGGGCTTGTTTCTGGGATTTTGATTCTAGTCTCTTGGTCTACACTCCGTCTTCATGCCCGCACCACACGGATTCATTAGTGTGACTTTTTCTACTGAGTTTTTTAAGGAGGCTCCATACCCAGCAAGGAGCCCGACTTGGGGCTCGAACTCATGACCCTGAGATCAAGGCCCGAGCTGAGATCAAGAATCGGACACTCAATCAACCGAGCCCCCCAGGTGCCCTTGTAGTAAGTTTTAAAATCAGGAAATGTGAGTCTTCCAACTTTGTTCTTCTTTTCCAAGACTATTTCTTTAGGATGGATTTTTCCATTTCTGCAAAAAAAATAGCGTCTGGGATTTTCATGGGAATTTCACCAAATCTGAGATCAGTGTCGCCCGTACTGAGTTCATAACAGTATCAAGCCGCCAGTCCATGAACACAGGTGCCATTAATAGAGGGCTTTAACTTCTCTCTGGAGTGTGTGTGTGTGTGTGCATGTCCGTGCGTGTGCGTGTGTGCATGTGTGTGTGTGTGCGCGTGTGCGTGTGTGCATGTGTGTGTGCGTGTGTGCGTGTGTGCGCGTGCGCATGTGTGCGTCTGTGCGAGCGTGCATATGCGTGCATGTGTGTGCGTGTGTGTGTGCATGTGTGTGCATGTCTGCGTGTGTGTGCACGCATGTGTGCATGTGTGTATGCGTGTGTGCGCGTGCCGTGTGCATGTGTGCATGCGTGTATGTGTGTGCGTGTGTGTGCGTGTGTGCATGTGTGTGTGCGTGTGTGTGTGTGTGCGCGTGTGTGCGTGTACAGCTTCCCTGTAGAAGTCTTTCACCTCATTGGTTAATCCCTAAGTATTTTACTCTTTCTGATGCTATTGTAAGTGGAAATGCTAACTTCCTTTTGGATTGTTGGTTATCCCTGTATAGAAATCCAACTGATTTTTACATGTTGCTTTTGCATCCTGCAAGCGTGCTGAATTTATTAGTTCTAGCAAGGTTTTATGGAATCCTTAGGGTTTCTACACATAAGGTCACATCACCTGCAAACAGAGATCATTTTTCTTTTTCTTTTCCTATTTGAATGCTTTTCTCTTTCCTGGTGGCCCTGACGGGAACTCACAGTGTCGTGTTGAACACAAGTGGTGGAAACGGGGGTCCTTGCCTCGCTCCTGATCTCAGGGGGAAAGCTCTCCTTCTGTCCCCACTGGGTGTGATGTCAGCTGCAGGGAGTTCTGTATAAAGCCTTCATTGTGTTGAGATAGTTTCCTTCTATTTTTAGTCTGTTGTGTGTTTTTACCATGAAAGGGTGTTGAATGTTGGGAGATGCTTTTTCTGCATACATGGGGATGATCCTGTCTTCAACTCTTCCTTCATTCTCTTAACGCCATGTGTCATGCTGAAGGATTTTCACACGTCCAACCATCCCTGCATTCCAGGAATAATTTCCATTGGTCCCGATGTGTAATCCTTTTGATGAGCTGCTGAAGTTGGTATGCCAGTATTTTGCTCAGCCTTCCGTCACATTTCAGAGTAAATATGCTCCGTTTCATTATTTGCAGTCATATTCAGATAACACCAAATGCCTACATTTGGATTCCTTTTGCATGTCTTCTGTCTCCTGTGCCTCCGTAAGGTAAAGGTAGGTAGTTCCAGGACACAAGTCCATCGGGGTACCGGGAAAGCGCAGAGGATGGTCCCCCAACCCTGTCTGGGCTGAGCCTGGTCAGGCGGGCCCTAAGTGTCCCAAGGGTCCAGGGCAGGAGCTGGAGAAAGACCCCCATGGCAACACTGGCCCCAGTGGGCTTCTCCACCCCCCACACCTGCACTCACTTCCCCTCCTCCCTCCACCCAAACATGCAAGCAGAGATGTTCCCTCCTTCCACACTGGGCAAGCTCCTGCTGCCTCGGGGCAGGCCTGGGCACGTGGTCACCTGGGGCCTCGTCCCGCCTCAAGCCTGCAGCATCTCTCACTTGCCCCAGCGCTAACTGCCAGGGTCTAGGCTGGAGGGTGGGAGAGAAGGGTGTTCCTCAGGGCACTGCTCCCCGAGAGACCCACAGAGGGTGTCAGATGCGGCTGGGAGGGAGGTCACCAGACAGGAAGAGCCGACATGCTGTGTCCCAGGGAGCAGAGGGAGCAGAGGGTCGGGGAGGGAAGGGGTGTAAGGGGAGGAGAGCGCGGGGAGCGGGCCTCTGGCCTCCCTGGGCAGCCTCCCACCGGGTGCACCTCCAGGAAAGGCTTGGCCGCCGCTCCCGTGGGGGGGTCCCCAACTCTCAGCTGGAAACAGCAGCTCTGGCAGACGGCCTGGGCCACAGAGCTCGCCCATGACCAGGCGCGTCGTCCACTTGGACCTTGCCATGAACCTCAGTCACGGACGAGGAAGCTGAAGCAGGCCTCGCGCCTCCGTCCCCGGGAAGCCCCGGCAGCACCTTCGGATGGCCACACGGCGCACTCTCAATCCGTCTGAAGTACGTTTGCATTTGAAGGAGCCACCCTCATTCCTGAGGAAGATCTGGCCTGGGGCTGCCGGTGGCAGGACACCCGTGTCTACCTGTGACAGCCGTGAGCATGTTACCCAAGAACGGAGGCTTCCGTGGAAGAGAGACGGTGCCCAGCAGACCTTTCTCCCAGGAGGGCAGCCATGGCCAGCATCCAGTCCCGGGAGGGCGTGGGCAGCAACAGAGCGGACTCGTGTCCACGGCAGGTCTGGCCCCACTGTCCGGGCCAAGAACACCCCTGAGGCCCGGCCGTCCATCGCTGACCCCTCTCAGCAGTGAGCTCCTCTCTCCCGAAAGTCTTGAGCCCTGCCCGTCCTCAGTTGGGGATCTCATTGCAAGAGTCAGTGCAGGTGATTTGCTGAGGGAGGCCAGGTGTCAGTGGAGAGGGCCAGCCTCTAGGGGCCTAGAGCAGGAGGGGTCCCACCCTGAGAGCCTTATGGGAGGGCAGGGCGAGACTGCACGTGAGGACAGGTAGGCAGCCTCCGGGCTCCCAGAGGGGGTCGGGCGCTGTCCGAGGTCCTGATCAGCCCTGGGACCCAAGGAGGCTGCGGCCCACAGGCAGCATAAGGACATGATGGAGAGGACGGGGCTCCTGCATAGACAGAGCAGGGCCGGGAGGGGCACAGGGGTCACGCAGGGACAGAGGGAACTCTGGGCTCTGTGTCCACTGCTGCCTAGTTACCAGCAAATCCCCAGGCTCCTGGCTCTTTCCCACGCAAGCTAGGCGCCCATGGGGCTTGAGCCAGCCCAGCCGGAGCTCCAGCCAGGGCCAGCACGGACTGGACGGAGCTCGGGCAGAAGGGCCGGTTGTGGCGGACACACTGCTGATTGCAGCCTTCCTAGCGGCAGACCACGGAAGAGCAAACAGCGTGCCCTTGAGCGAACGGGCACAGGAGGCTGGCCCCAGGCTGGCCAGGGAAGGAAGGAGCAAACTGTGCCGGGCAGCCTTGCCGGGCTTCAGTCCAACGTAAGGAAGCATTTTCCAGAACACAGAATTGCTCAGAAACAAACCAGGTGTTGGTGAGAAGGGGTGAGCTCCCCATCAGCATGGTGAGTCCCAGGGCGGGCAGATATTTCTGACCACGGCGCTCGGGCTACAGGGAAGTGTGGGTTTCTGTCTGTAGAGGCAGGTGGACCTCACTGGCCCCCGTGGGCGACCTTGGGTCCCTGTCCAGCCCCGTGTCCTCACGTACTCCTCCCTTGAGCCGGTCCTGACGCGGGGACGGGCTGTCCTGCTGTTCCTCACAGGCCGTCGGCAGCTGTGTGTCTCTACCGGCCGCAGCTCCTCCCGAGCCCACGTATTTATAGCCCCTTCCCAAACGGAAATATAAGGAAATGTGTTAGCAATTTCGACTTTGTTTCATAAAACCCAGGATGAGGCCAGACGGAGGCTGGTTTCCGAGTGAGTTCAGATGACAAGGCTGAGAGCCCGAGTTCACTTTCAGCTGCAAATCTCATTTAGAGGAGATCTTGTTTTGTAAAAAGAAGCCGCGTGTTGACACATTTCTTTGTCTCAGATTCTGAAGGGATTTTGGAGCTGGCAGAGTCAGCGTTGTGCGTGGGAGGAGGGGCTGCACCCACTAGGGTCCCCCCGCCCCCGGTCACAGCCCCCGCCTGCCCGCCGCCACGCCAGCGGAGTGTGGAGGTCCCGGGCCCCAGAACTGGGAAAGCTGCCCCGCCCACAAACCCATCCCTACCCAGCTCGGCCCCGGCCCCTGGGTTCAGGTCACTAGTGGCATCGTTTAGCCGCTAAATGGGACACCTGTCTCTAGGTGGGTAACCCGCCTGCTGCCTCCCTCGCCAGGAGCCCCCTCCTTCCAGACCCCGCAGCTGGGGCCCCGCCATCCTGCCGCAGCTGGACAGGCCCCCGAATGGCCCCGGTGGCCCGTGGCTCCTGCTTCCCCCCCATCGCCTCCACCACAAAGACCCTCCATCCTCTGCCTCCTCACTACTCAGTGGCCCCGCGCACACAGCCTCCTAGAAGCCTTCCTTGCAGTGGCCCCCGCGCACACAGCCTCCTAGAAGCCTTCCTTGCAGTGGCCCCCGCGCACACAGCCTCCTAGAAGCCCTCCTTGTTTGCTCCTCCTTCCCCCCTGCCCTGCCAGGTGTTCCTCCTGTCCCAGGAATCTATCTGATGCGGGTCTGCCTCTCCCTCTGCGTGCCTGCTACAGCTCCCACCGCCAGTACAGGGCCCAGCAGAGTCCTCAGAAGGGCATCGACCTAGGAAGGCCTCAGCATGGACCTGGAAAGAGGACACTCACACTCTGAATTCAGGTCACATGAGTAATGGGGGTCACAACTCTGTGGTCTGCTGGGCCTGTGGGCACAGGGATGGACCATCCTCCCCACTCTACAAGAGAGACTCTGAGGCTCAAGTGGGCAAAGGGACTTCCCCAGAGCCATGGGGGCACTCAGCAGTGAGGCCAGGGCTAGGGGCGAGGCCAGGGTCAGGCTAGGGCAGGGCAGAGGTGAGGCCTGGGTCAGGGGTTAAGTCAGGATCAGGGGTGAGGCCAGGGTCAGGGGCATGGCCAGGGTCAGGGGCTAGATCAGGACAGGGGTGAGGCCAGGGTCAGGGGTGAGGCCAGGGTCAGGGGCTAGGTCAGGACAGGGGTGAGGCCAGGGTCAGGGGTGAGGCCAGGGTCAGGGGTAAGGCCAGGGTCAGGATGAGGCCAGAGTCAGGGATGTAGCTAGGGTCAGGTTAGGGCAGGGCAGGGGTGAGGCCAGGATCAACGGTTAAGTCACGATCAAGGGTGAGGCCTGGGTCAGGGGTGAGGCCAGGGTCAGGGGCATGGAGAGGGTCAGGGGCTAGGTCAGGACAGGGGTGACGCCAGGGTCAGGGATTAGGTCAGGGTCACAGGCGAGGCCAGGGTCAAGGGTTAGCCCCGATGATAGACCAATGCCAGAGAAGTATAGGGCTGCCCACGTCCTGCCTTTTAGCTCACTGAACCAGTCCTACCCAGGATCTCCCCCAGGATCTCCCCATTTATGTCCGAGCTAGAGGCTGACCCAGCCCCTATGTCAGGGGTCTGTCCTCAGAACACATCAGTGTGTGCCCCTAAATGGAATTTGTTTTGAGGGTCCCCGTGGGGATCACGGCTCAGTCAACACTTCGCTGACAACTGAGACAGGGGCACCCTCCTCACGAGGAGACTCGAACCCGATGACGGGGTGTGCCGCTCTGAGGCTTCGGGAAAAACTACCCAGCAGGTGTGGGCTAGAGCTCCTCTGTTCTCTCTGAGCTGTCCAAAGCCAGGAAAAGTCCGTTTCCCCACATTCTAAGGAGCAAGGGAGCAGGAGCTGCCAGTGGGGAGAGGGACAGGCCTAGGGTGGACAGGACCAGGGGAATGTGGCTGGGGGACAGGAGGACAGGGCCGGGGGCAGCTGGGGACATGGCTGGGGACACAGCCATTGGGACAGGACCAAGAAGATAGGGCCAGGGGCAGGGCTGAGGAAAGGGCTAGGAGGATGGGGCCAGAGCCATCTTCCCCACTGTGTCATCTGACCTTACCCACGTGGCCATCTTCAAATGGCCCGGCCTCCACCCTAACCACACCTGGCACCCCAGCTTTACTCCTGGCTCCCTTTACCCCAAGCCCCAGTCTGTAACCACGCTCCCACCCCAAACCCACGTGACAGGCCTCCACAACCCTGACCTCTGTCCTCCAAGTCAAGATGCCCACCCCTCCCCATGTCCCTGCATCAGAGCCAGGTGGGCCTGAGTCTTCACCCTGGCCATCTCCAACCCCACAGGTGGCATTGTGTCAGAAAGGTGTGGATCACTTCTCTCCTCACTCAGTCCAGGAAGAGTCACTGTGTAAAACACCACCATAGGAGTGTCATACAGGAGAAAGCCACCAGACAGGGGCCCGATTCCCCCTCCTGTCCCAGGTCCTTGCTGTGTGACTCTGAACAAGTCAGAGCCTTAGTCTTCATGCCTGTAAAGTGGTCATGAGAGTAGCAGTTATGTTGTATGAACAGAAGCGGACACATGGATATCAACTTGTCTGGGACATAGTGGTCCTTAGTACTGTGGTATAGATGAATGAATGGGTGCATGGATTGATGGTTGGATGCGTGGATAGATGGATAAGTGAATGATGAATGGGTGGATGGATGGATGAGTGGGTGTATGGGTGGGTGGAAAGGTGGGTGGGTAGATAAATGAATGATGAATGATGGATGGCTAGATGAATGGATAAGTAGGTGGATGGGTGGACAGATGGATGATGGTGGGTGGTTATATGGATGGGTGGATGTATAGATGGATGGATGGATGATGGGTGAGTGGGTGGATGATGGATGGATGGATGGATGATAGATTGATGGATGGATGGATGGGTGGGTGG
>PITA01023425.1:0-18113 GCA_004023965.1 Spilogale gracilis
ACGGGACCTTATCTGAAGGACAGAGGAATCAACGTGAAGGGCTCCCGCTGGACAAAGATGGGGCGGTCTGAACATCAACAAAGAGCATATGGCGATCAGTGGCGGTGCAAATATATAAAGACCCACCCGTTTGTGACGACAGTAAATCACGTATAATGCTCTAGTCATCACTGGAGGTAGTTCTGTACTCCAGTAAGTATAGGGGAAGCCCGTTCGCTAGCCCTCTTTACGGTATCATTTGCGTTTCAGGGTAAGCACTTGGTTGATGAGGAAAAAAAAACCTTCCTGATAGACAAATTGTAGGTTGTAGGTACCGAGAAATTAAAGAATTACAAAATCACCAATTTGTAATCCTTGATAAAATAACAAGTCTGGGCGACAATGTAGAGCAGAGGTTCAAATCTATGAGGAGACAGTTGCTGGGACCTTTCCAGTGGGTGGGCCACATCAGCAGTCCCCCCCCCCCCCACCCCGGAGCATTTCATCCCGAAACCTCACTGAAGTGACCTGAAGCCGAGAAGCAGTCAGTTCCTGTGCCTGGGAGAAGCTCCAGAAGGGTTAGGCGCTCTGGACAGGAGTGTGCTGCCAAGGGTAGGGGCAGGCGAAGGTGCTGATAATCCTTCTGGGAGCTGGATTAGCATTTCACCGGCTGGAGAACAAGGAGAAGGGCCGTCTGGCTGGAGCCCTGCGGTGCAGCAGGCGGGGAGGGCCCCGCAAACATCAAGGATATTGAGATGTGCTGCTGCTCCCCCTGTTTCTGCGGAGCCATGAGGACGCCTGCAGCGGGTTCCTCCCCCACGTGGAGAATGAGCAGACCCAGAAGAGGGGTGGGAACACAGAGTTGGGGCTTCCCTGGTGAGCGGGCCCTGCGCCTGCTGTCCTCATGGCCCTTCTCCTCTTCTCTGCTGAGAAGCCAGGCTCCAGCTAAGCCAAGGAACGGACTCGCCTCGCAGGTGGCACTGAACTTCACCAGTCGATTCATTTCCGTCTTCCCTTGAGCGGGGTTTACCGGGAGGGCGTCATTCAGCGTAACGGGACACCTGGACGGGGAGCAGTGCACGTAACGTTAGGCAGCTTAGGTTGGCTGGAGCCCTTCAGGAGATTCGTCACTGGTACGTCCAGGACCATGTCATTACTTAAGCAGTGTTGTGCATCTTGCTGAGGAGCGTGACTGTGTGGTATCCCGAGTTCCGTGTGGTTGCTCTGCCGCCCTCATGCTCCCCAGAGAGTGACGCTCAGACACGGGAGATGCAGGGCAGCCGCTGATCTGTCCAAATGCGTGTCCTTGCCTGGATATTTGTTATTTCTGGTCTCCTGCCTTTGCTGGCCTCACTTTGCAGCCTTTCCCTGTTCTCTGGCAATGCTGTTGTGTTTCTCCCAGTTCTCACCATGTCGCTGCACGCCGTAGGCCTGTCTGCAGTCATGTTCTTTATTGCTTCCCCTCTTTCCATCCCTAGTAGTTTCTTTAGAGCTGACTTCCCCTAAGGCAGTCACACGCCCAAGGGCGGGACTGAGCCACTCCTGAACCTGAGTCTGACCCCTGACTCCGCTGTCCTCAGGCTTCACGGGGGAGTGCTGTGTTCTCTGACCGCAGTCCCCAAGCACTCCACCTTTCCTTGCTGGCCGTGGCAGAGAAAGTAGAGGCCAGATGGTGTGAACTCCCTTCCCACCCCATCGTTCGCAGTGTCTGCTTCCCTCCTTCTTCTGAAGGGATCAGTGAGAAGACCACAGGTGTAGGCCCACCACCAGGTCTTGGAGAAGCCCTTTAACTCAGCTGGTCTCAGCCTTCCTGTTTGCAGACAGGGCATCATAAGGCTCTGGAGTAATTACGTGTTTTGGGGTGTGGAGCGTGCTCTTGAGTCCCGGGTGGTACAACGGCTGTGAGCGCGTGTTTAGAGCATGTGGTGGACGGTAAGCGCCCTCTGGATCCTCTTTCCCTCCCTCCGAGCGAAGGGATGGGGCTAGGGCAGAGCAAAACGGTCTGATCTCACAAAGCTCTATTTCTTTTTTTTTTTTTACCAAAAATGTTGGTGTGGAATTATTTCCTTAAATATCTGTTGTATAGCTGGGCTGTAAACTCCTTGGGGACTGGCATTTTGCTTGGTGTCTGCTAACTTGGTGGGAAGCATCTGTCAGGTGGTAAAGTACACTGATTCCCCAGTCCAGCCTGCCCGCTGGCTTTCTTGGGATTGGTAAGGGTTTATTCTCTTGGGAAAGAAGTCTTCTACAAGACAATAACTTACCTTCCTTTTTTCCTGTGTACCCCTAAAATGGAGCAGTTGCTGGTGATTACTTAAATAACGTGACTAAAACTTCTGCTTTTTGTCTCTCGTGATCAGTGCCTCTTTATTCCTGTCAGAAGATTGGACTCAAAAGACTATCATGGACTGGGTTAAGAATTTTATTTTGCTCAACCCCCCCACCCCGCAAAACCCCCAAAGCCCCCTACATTTTGCTAATTAACTTTTTTTTTTTTTTTAATTTTCTCTTCAGAAAAGAAAGATGTGACTCAAAGCCTGGAGAACTACACATGCAAATGTCCTGGGACAATGGAGCTCCTTACTCTCCCGGGCGGCCCCACCCTGCCTCCCGTGCCCTTCACCAAACTTCCCATTGTCAGGTGAGGCAAGGCGGCCCACGTGCAGACCAGGGCCCTTCACTACCCGCCTTTCCTGTAGACCTTTACAATACTTTCCATTTTTTTTAAAGCTGTCATTTATTTATTTATTTAGAGTCAGGGGTGGGGGTGGTGGGGTGTTGAGGGAGGGGCAGAGGGAGAGAGACAATCTCAAGTCCTGGCACAGAGCTCGACGAGGGGCTCGATCTCACAACCCTGAGATCATGACCTGAGCTGAAACCAAGAGCCCCTCCAGGCGGCCCCAGAGCTTCCATTTTGGATTGGGCGGGTGTCTGGTTCAGTATCTCATTAAGTCCCCACAACAGCGCTCGGCCGTGTAAGTCCTGTGCAGATGAGACAGCGAGGCCACGGGAGCCGGTGCAAACCTGGTGTGCCTGGTTCCGGAGCCCGCGCTGGGACCTGCGCTGGGACCTCCGCTGTGCCAACATGAGCCTGACCTGTCCCCTCCATTTACAAGCCTCGGTAGTTTCCCGCATTCGTAGGCCGTAGGCCCCTGCAGCGAGGAGTGGGCATAGCTGCACGTCTGTTCTGTGGTGCCTTTGCTATGGCTCTGTCCCCGTCGGCACCCGCATTTCCCCCTCCCCATTGTGATCTGTCCGTGCACGCTCGTGCTTTCAGACTCATTACAGGCCCCATTTTTGGGAAGCTTTTCCTGATACTTCCTCATGCTGTCCACTGCCTGCCCTTGGTTAGAAGACTCCTTGGATTTCTGTAGCGCCTGCTGCTTACCTTTCTCCCAGTATCTGCCACTGTGTCTAGTCCCTTTGCACAGCTCACAAGGCTGGAGAGAGCGAGGGCCCTTTGGTATATGCAAAGCGGGTACAAAAAATGGTTTATGAGCTAATCTCATGAAATGATTTCAGAATTTTTTTTTTTTAAGATTTTATTTATTTATTTGACAGAGAGAAACACAGCGAGAGAGGGAACACAAGCAGGGGGAGTGAGAGAGGGAGAAGCAGGCTTCCCGCCGAGCAGGGAGCCCAATGTGGGACTCGATCCCGGGTCTCTGGGATCATGACCTGAGCTGAAGGCAGACGCTTAACCAACTGAGCCACCCAGGTGCCCCTGATTTCAGAATTTCTGAAAGATTTGTTTGAAGACTGAAAAGCAGTGGAATTTGACATGTTGTTCATATGAGGGCTGTGACTGTAGGGTACCACGTGATGAAGATGGGACCACCTCTGAGACACTCCTGGCTTGGCCGTTTTGCACATGTTTTGCTCAGCATTGCAATACAGCCTGGAGGGCCGACAGAGTTATTCGAACAAGTCGCTTAACCCCCCGGGCATCCATTTGCTTAAGACGTTTTAAAACTCACACCATTAGGTTATTAGGAAAAGAACATGGAAAAGTCTGCGGCGCAGTGCTCGGTAGCTGGAGACTTGCTTTGTGCTTGCATCTCCCCGGAGGCAGGTGTGGCCCCCAACCGTGGGACAGAAAGGGTTGCTATGCAGGTCAATGTGCTCCCCTTTATTTTTAAGATGTCCTGATGGGCATGCCTGGAGTAGTTTGTTGGATACAGAGGGCGAGCTGCCCCATCCCAGAGCCTAGGCCATGGCCTGAGGAGATACCGTAGCTTCTACTTGGAATTTCTCAGAGCAGACCCGCAGCCCCCGTATGGAGGGCCCCGAGCAGTGTGTGTGGTTTTGTTTTGCCCTCTGCTTCCTCATGGCTGATACAGACTGATGAAGTCGGGGTCCTTGCTGGCCTTTCTGTGCATAAGACTTCGAGTAGAATGCATTTGATTTGGATTTTACATATTTTTTTAAATTGACGACTAGAAAGGCCTTTCTTAATAATTTTTCATCTTGATCATGACCTGAATCATTCTTGAATGTAGGCACCCTTGCACAGTAGAACATCCTGGACCTAACAGAACATTCTAGCATTTGATGCTGCATCTAGATCACCAAGCTGTCAGGACTTTTGTCACAGGAGCTGGGTGGGTGGGTCCTGGCAGGTTATCGGGACTGAGGAGGAAAAGTGCCTGTTCCCCACACAGAGAGACCACAAGGGGGACAGGTTGTGTCACAGATACAGCCCTAGATGAAGTTAGAAACTTCGCGTTTGTTCTTTTTTTAAAAAAAAATTAACATTTAATATATTATTTGCTTTAGGGGTACAGGTCTGTGAATCATCAGTCTAACACAATTCACAGCGCTCACCACAACACACCCCTCCCCAGTGTCCCTCCCCCAGCCCCCCCAGCCCTCCCACTCCCCTCCCCTCCAGCGTGTGGCCTTGGTTCTGTGAGCCTCAGTTTTCTAATCTTTAAATGGGCTTAAAATTGCTCCCCATGGGACTACTGGTTTTGTTTTAGCTGGGCTTATGGGCATAAAAGCATGAAGCACAGTGGCTGGTACATACCGAGCACTCAGAAAAATCTGTTTTCACCTTGGGGGTGCTTTACACCTACATTTTCATTATTATCATTATTATTATTATTATTGTTTTTTTTGAGAGAGAGAGAGTGAGCAAGTGTGTGCAAGTGGAGTGGGAGGGGCAGAGGGAGAGAGAATCCCAAGCAGATTCCACGTCCAGCCTGGAGCCCGATGTGGGACTGATCCCACCCTGAGATCTTGACCCGAGCAGAAGTCAAGAGTCAGAGGCTTAACCTACTGAGCCACCCCAGTGCCCCAGTGCACCTGAATTTTCAAACAACGCTGATTGAAAAAAATACCGTGATGTTTACATTTTAATCCCTTGGCTGCCTACAAACAACAGATTGGGTAGAGCCGTAACGGCCTGACGTTTGGGCAAATGCCATTAAATTTGGGCGACCAGTTTCTTGGCAACGTATCTATCTCACTGTCAGGGTCTGTGTGGCCCGTACTGCCGAGCCGCCTCTGAACGGCTGCCGAGCCGCCTCTGAACGGCAGGGGTCCTGGTGCTTCTTCCCGAGCTGCTGTGGTCATGGACTATTTAACGTTTTATGTACTGCCGACATGTGTAAATGTGTTCTTAATGGTTTTTGGAGACTTTCAACTACCTGCACTTATAAGCCTTCTTTGTCCCAGTGACTCACTGATTGCATCACTCGCGCCTGCTCTCGTTACAAACTAGAACTATAAACTGCATGTGATCAGGTGTAGGAAGCCGAGGGGATGGGCTCTGTACCCCTCAGTAGCGTTAGCACCACTGACGACGTGTAAGGACGTGCCTGTAGAAGATTTGGAAAGCCCGTGTATCTCACCGCCTGCTCTGCTCCCTGTTGCTTGTAGAACAGGACCCCATGTGCTTGCCCTGTGTGGCTTACGAGGCCGCCTGCAGCCTGCTCTGTCTCCAGAGTTCATGTGAGCTCCCGTTCCTCTGTCCCACCAGCCCTGCACCTTGCAGAAGCACTTGGAGTCCCAGAGTGGGTGGCCGAGTTTTATTCCTTTGTTCTGGCTTCATCTTCTGTGTGAAGTGTCTTTGTGGCCCCAACTCTGCATCCTGTCACTCGGTCATCTTTCAGGATTTAGCTCGAGGATTGACTCCTCCTTAAGGCCTTTTCTAAAGCCACCCAGATAGAAATAGGTGCAGCTTCTGTATACTTTGCAAATTATCTCAGCTACAATTTGGCTTTGGATGAAGGGGCCTGGGCGCTTTCTGTCCTGTGTGTGAGGTCACAGTGAGAAGGCGCTTCCTGTGAGTGAGGAGTGGGGAGGGTACTCACCAAGGACCCAAGTGCGCTGGTGCCCTGACCTCGGACTTCCAGCCCCTGGAGCTGCATGAAGGCCCCCCGTCTTTGGTGTTCTGTCATAGCATCCCGGGCTGACCCAGACAAGCACTCAAATGGCCTGGCTTGTCCCAACCGCACAGTGGGGGTCTCACATGGTGGGTGGTCTGCACACGCATCAAGCACCAGTGTGATTTTTCAGGAGCGAGCTCTTGACGGGAGTTGAGCAGCAGAGACCTCAGAACTGCGCTGTGGTGCGCAGCAGCGAACAGTGGCGGTGGGCATTCTGGGACGCCGACCGAGGCTGGCAGGCCCACGGTGACTGCTGCCGGGCACCCGGGGCACGGCAGGTGCTCAGAGAGTCTGCGCCCTGTGCTCAGCGGCCCACACCGCGTAGGGGATTGCCGCCCTCCTCCAAAATCAGCCTTCCTCGTTTCTCATGGTGGACTAGGACAGTGTTCCAAGGACTTGGGCCTGGAAACATGGACTTCATCAGTTTAATTAAAAAAAATCCCAGCCAGGCATTGCAAGAAAGAGCTCAGCAATATGTACATTTGAAGACTAAGCTTCTGATAGGTGTGACAGAGTGAGTTGGTGGAAAAGTGCCCACAGCCGCGTGTCAGTGACCAGACCTGCTGTGTAGAGTTGTCACACACAAGCTGCTTTGATGTTGGTGGCATCTCCTGGCTACGGCGGTGGCTTTAGAAGAGATGACTAGAGCCATTGCTGCTGTTGAGGACTTCCCTAGTTTTGGACAGTAGAACCGTCTCATCAGCTTATAGGAAGACACCTCCCTGCTCTATAGGCATGGGAGTGTGACCCAGGCTTACCCCAAAGTGGTTTAAAGTCGTCGTGATGCACGTTAACCAAAAAAAGGGGCCAAAATATACCCGTGCAGTAATTCTGTTCTAAAATTCAATTAATCACGTATTTACTGAGTACCGGAGGCGTGCTTGGGCCAGTGGTGAGCACTGGGTTTCAGTCCTGGTCAAGCGAGAGCCAGACTCACACCGATGGCCAAGCAGGAGGCTCCAAACCCATATCCAGCTCCTGCTAGCCAGGGCAAGCGCATAGAGGAAGTCCCGTTCAGACGAGAAGCCACGTTATTTTATTCCTCCTAGAACTCTCCATAAAGTGGTAATGTACACAAAAGCAAATAACAGTCGTATAGACTATTCATAGTAGCAGGTTGTGAATTATTAAAGAAGAAATGGCAATAAAGCTTAGATGCCATTTACAGTGAACCAGTGGGCTTTTCTGGAGGGGTGGACTGGAGGCAGGCTGCAGGGGGTTAGCTGGGGTCTTTGATGAGCTATGACTGAGCTCCTTCAGTGTGGCAGGGAACTCTAAATTTAGTGAGAGTGTTTTAATTAACAAGGACCAAATCCTTCAGTCAGAATGGCCCTGAGTAGCTTTCAAGTGTCTTCAGTGCTTTTAAAACTTAAAGATTTATTTACTAATTTTTAGAGAGTGCATGTGTGCACGAACAGGGGGAAGGGTAGAGGAAGAGGAAAGAGAGAATCCTCAAGCAGTCATCCTGCTGAACACAGAGCTGAAGCAGGTCCCTGAGATCATGACCTGAGCCGAAACCAAGAGCTGGGTACTCGGCCGACTGAGCCACCCAGGTGCCCCAGAGATTTTATTTTTAAGTAATCTTTGCACATAACGTGATTCTCAAACTCACAACTCTGAGATCGGGAGTTGCATGGTCCACTGACTGAGCCAGCGAAGTTAAACTTTTAAATTAATTATATTATCTGAGTCAGGATTACAGATATTTATTCAAAAAAAGACTTAGAAGGCCATGGTAGGGCAGTTTTCTTGGTTGATGAAACAGTCGGCCTCCCAGATTCTAGTCCAGGTGGGGCTCCTGCGACCTCCTCGGGTGGTGGTGCCCAGAATCTTCCGTCACGCTGCTGTGATTGCCATGCCCGTAACTTCCCGACGGAGCGCACACTAGAGCTTTGTGGGTATCGTGAGCAGCATGTGGCCTGGCCAGGAGTGAGAGCAGGGTGCCCACACGTCATAGACCTGGGGATGTGTGCCCTTTCCAGCCACAGCTGTCGTGCCTGGCCAGGTGTGGGGCACGTGTGGCCGTTTGAGTCATTGCCCATCTGTGCACAGACACCAGCGGATTCTTAGATGTGTTTCTGCTGTGAAGGAGGTAGGTGGATTCAAAACCGAGGAAGAGAAGGTAAGCTGCTTTCCCTGCACTGCTGTCGCCAGTGTGTGTTAGATCAGGACCCTGGCCGGAGCTCCGCAGGGCCCCGCAGGGCTGCTGGCAGCCCCAGTAAGCCGACACAGCTGGCCTTCGACATGTGCCAGTGCCCGGACTGAGTCTCTATGTACAGGCCCTTCTTTGGACACTTGATCCCTGGAACTCTGCTTTCCTGTTGGCGGCTTCGTAGACTAAGTGTGGTGTTACTGGTTCTGCGGGGATTCATGCTAAAGGGGCTGCGTCCTGTTGGTCAAGTGCCCTGAGTGACTGTTTTTCCATAGGAGACATTTCATAAGAGGATATTTGATGCTAACTTTTGACTTATGCATGAACCCTGTGGCCACTGTTGGGTTGCTTTTCTGGCTGACCATGTCCTTAGAATCCCTGTGCATGTTTTAAAAGCCTTTCATGTGATCTGGAATTTCTGTGCTAGTATAGAAGAAGCCTGTAGAAACACAGATGACATCTCATTTTTAGGTGGTGAGGGTGGCATGTTGCAGAAACCTACTTGTGTTGCAGGAACACAGACTCCTTTTACACATGAGTACACTCCATGGCCCAGACAGGCTGCGCCTGGTCCAAGCCTCAGCAGCCTGCTCGCAACAGGGTTGGGGCCACAGCTTTGTTCCTTGGCTCAGTCCGGAGTTGGGTGTTTGCCCCAGGCCGCTGCTATCTGTAGACTGCTGGTGTTCACAGGGGGGAGGAGGCTCCTGCAGCCCGCTCTGGGTGAAGCGCTCTTATACGTGCTTTGCATATCTCAGCTTGCCCCTTGCTCACATCAGCCTGCTGCCTTGGAATGGGCCGCTTCTGGTATTCCTCCTCCTTCGCCTGCGTTTGGAATCAGTAGGAGCAAAGGGCTCTGGCCTGGCCAGACGCTGTTACCCCAGTGTCTAGCAGAGCTGGGTGATTCTACGCCGCTCTTGGAGGGCTTCTCGTTCTGCATGGACAGCATGACGGGAAGGGCCCCTGTGGCCAGGCAGGCCCCAAGAGAAGGAGTGGAGCGCTGCACACCCTGGTTCTCCTTCCCTTAGGAGGAGTGGGGGCGCACCGTGAGGTCAGGACGATTCTTCTGAGGACGTCCCTTCCCATGGCAGCATGGAGCCAGGGAAAGGAGCTGCCCTCAGGTAGCTGGGGTTTTTCCCGTTTTATAGGCGGAAGGGCTGCGGTGCAGGGAGGCGATGGGGTCTGTGCCAGTCCCGTAGCAGGCGGGTCCTTCAGATGGTGGTCAGGGTCCGCACACTGCCTAAGTTGGCTTCTCGGGCAGACTGAGAATTAGCTGGCAGCAAGCGCCTCCAGGCTGGGTGTGCATGGACCCGAGGCCCACGCCGGGTGTGCGGCTTCCGCCAGACCTGCGGCTCGCTCGTCTTAGTCCCAGAGCAGCACACAGGGATTTTTTACATGCTTGCAAACGGCGAGGGCTCGCGACCATTAGTAATGAGCTGCTCAGGCTCTAGTTGATAATTTTGAACGATTTGGAGGCTGAGTTAGAAATTCGGCTTTTGGAGGTGGCTGGGGGGCTCCATCGGTTGAGCACCTGACTCTTGATTTTGGCTCGGGTCCTGATCTCGGGGTTGTGCAGTTGAGCCCCATGTCAGGCCCCACACTCAGCCGGGAGTCTGCTTGGGATTCTCCTCCCTCTGCCCCTCCCCCTGCTTGAGGGCGCTTTCTCTCTCTAAGTAAGTGAAGAAATCTTAAAAAAAAAAAAAAATTCCAGGGGTGTCTGGGTGACTCAATCAGTTAAGTGTCTACCTTTGGCTCAGGTTTGGGATTGAGCCCCAGGTCAGGCTCCTTGCTCAGTGGGGAGTCGGCTTCTTCCTCCCCCCGCACTTCCTTCTGCTCATGCACACTCTCTCTCAAATAAATAATAAAAATCCTTAAAAAAATAAAAAGTTCAACTTTTGGGAGTTATTCATTCACTGTTTACTGGGCTATTTATTAAGATATCATACCAGGCACTAGATGCTCAGGGCCCTGTCCCGCAGAGCTCACAGCTAGAGTGAAACAGGAAATTTTAGGTGATTCTGATCCTGTATGAGTCACACTTAGTGTGGGGGGGTGGGGGGTGGGCATGCAAAGACAAGGGGGTCTGAGCAGGTGTACAAGACACAGTGCTTGGCTTGGAGGACGTTGTTTGTAAGCACCGTCTGCTTCCTTGGACTTTTGTGGGAGGCGGATGGGAACCATGTGTGCGGCCGTCCGTGATGGTCCCAGGAGGGGACGCGGGGAATTGTGAGCTACTGCTGGGTGCTGTAGGGGTGTGTGTGCATAGGACAGGCTTGCCCTAGGTATTGGAGGCTTCTTGCAGCTGGGAAAGCAGTGCTTTGTGGGCTCCATAACGGGGTCTTCGTTAGTCAGCATAGTTAGCCTGTGCTGTGGCCAGAATACTGACCCTGAAATCAGAGAAAAATTCACCCCTACAGCAAGGGTTTCTGTCTTACTCACATGAACTTCAGCGCCAGCCGGGCAGTTTCCCAGGGCTGAGCTGGGACTTCTCACTGCCCCACAGTCTGCTTCCATCTCTGCCCATCTTGCCAACGTCTAGCCCCCGGGGTCACTCCGTGGTGGAGGCAGGAGGGCTGCAGGCCGCCATGCTGCTTCAGGGTGCTCTGTTTCCTGGTTGTGTGATGTCCCATTGCGGGTGTGCACCGTGAGGATGCTGACATCGCTCACCGTCAGGGAGACCCACCATGAGCTACCCCCTCGCACCTGTTTGGTGGCGGTCACCAGGAAGATGGGGGAGGGGCAGGGGGCCTCGTGCAGTGCTGTGGGCAGTCGATCAGTCTGACCACTGTGGTGGTTCCTCTGACCCAGCAGTCCTGCTTCTTTGGTATGTACCCAGAGGGAATGAAACCAGGGTCTGGAGGGCATGTCAGCGCTCCGTGTTTACCGTGGTGCCATTCACAGTGGCCCAGACAAGGGAGTAACCCACTGCTCGCTGGCAGGTGAAAGCACAGAAATATATATCAAAAGGGGTGCCTGGCTGCTCAGTTGGAGCATGTGGCTCTGGATCTCAGGGCCGTGAGTTTGAGCCCCATGTTGGGTGTAGAGATTACTTAAAAAAAATCTTAAAAAAAAAAAAAGCATCCTAAAGGAGCTGAAAGGAAAATAAAATGAAAAGCAAACAAAGGGCTCAGTCCCAGGGGTCATGGGTGACTCCCTTACAACCCACTGGCCTTACCTTCCTGCGAGGAGGCTACACACAGGGCAGGAGTGCGGGCAGCGTCTCCACTAGGCCATCCCGTGTCCCCACCTCAGAACATTCCAGATCCTAATCCCATTGGCCTCACAGGTTTCAGAGCATACTGTCTCCAGCCAGGCAGTATGGCCAGTTTATTGTCTCTGTCAGTTTCCTGATGGATGACGTGCAGGCGTTAGTCATGGAGCCCGGCTAGGAGGGCGGCTGGGAGGTTTCAATGAGACGATACTGATGACGTGGTGAGCGAGGGCCTGGATGGGCTCCGGCTGCACAGATTGGTGAGTCCCAAATAAACGCGAGCTGACTGATCTGAGTGTGAGTGGTGACGAGTGCACCTCTGCGGCGGGGAGGGCAGCGTCAACACAGGCTGTGCTGGTGGGAGCCAGCCTGGCTCTTCGTGATGCAGATGGCGCTTTACCTCCGTACGTGGAACCCATGGCCCTTGCAGTGACCATGTGTAGCCGTCTCCTGCTCTGTCCCGCCGAGCTGGAGTGCTTTTCTCTCTGCTGTGTGTGGACTCTTTTCCTGACACCTGGTATTTGGTAGTTCCTACCTTGCAACCGAGCTAACAAAGCAGGTGGAGTGTCTTTGTTGTGTTTGCAACCCTAGGCGTGTGAAGCTGTTGAACCTTCCCGCCAGCCTCCGGCCACAGAAAATGAAAAGCTTGCTGGGTCAGAATGTGTCGACCAAGAGCCCGTTCATCTACTCACCCATTATTGCGCACAACCGTGGAGAAGAGCGGAACAAGAAAATAGGTAGGTGCATTCCTCCTGGCTTTCTGGCCGCGCCCTGCCGCTGGGCCCCCAGTGGCTTTTGTAGATTCTGGTTTGCTCACGCATGTCTGCATGGGCCCCGTCGTAGTTTACGCAGTTTGCTGCTGTTGTCAGAACTCTGGCTCTAGATCTGATTTTCTAAAACTGATTTCAACCAAGGTGCGTCTGTGGAAGTTCTGTTGTCAGGACGGAAGCAGACAATAGGAGAGGGATCACTGGAGCCCAAAGTGGCTTCAGGATGGTCCGAGATCAGAGGGTGACTTGCTGGGGGATGGGGATGGTGCGTGACGCCCGCTGCTGGCCCTGGCAGCCCTGGCCGTGTTTGCCTGCGAGCTGAGAAGGTCAATTCTGCGGGTTCTGATGGCTCATGGGGACAGGTGGATCCATGTTTCAAGGTAGAGCAGGAGCCAGCGCTCATTCTTGAGACTCTCTAATGTGCTCTTCCGTGTGCCACGGTCCCCACTGGGTCCCAGCCAGACCCAGGGCTCGCACCACCGCCTGTCCTTCCCGCGGTCTGGCCCAAAAGCGTGCCTCGTTCTTTGCCACCTCCCCCTTCCGTGGGCCCCTGACATTTTGGATAATGGTGCTGATCACTGCCAGGCATGAACTTGTGTGTTGCAGCGTCAAAGCCAAAGGGTCGAGAGGCCGTCCTTCTCTGAGGAGTTTCAACACAAGACCTAAGGAGATTTGCTCTCTGCTTTTGAAGTGCAGTGCTTTCTTCTCCTGTTTTATTTCTATCTGTCATCCCTGCACCCTGAATATAGCAAAGAGGTAGACTGGCTTCAGGAGGCCCTTCTTCTCAGGTATAGGTGCCCTTCCACACCGGTGGTTCTACATGCCCTGCAGTGTGGACGGCGGCCCTCCGTGCAGCACTCCGCCGGCCTCTCTGTTCTCCTCCCGCCTCTCTTACCTACCCCTGATCCTTAGACCCAGCCACATGGGTCTGCTCTTAGAACAGATGGTCCAGTTTCTGGCTGTGCCCTGTGCCGAGGCTCATCCTCATGTCGTCCCCAGACGGGGTGCTCCCCCCAGCGCTCCATGCCTCTGAGGCCCGGTTCTCTTCACGGTACTTAGGTCCATGTTCATCTGTTTCCCTCCATTTGCTCACTGCTGGGCTGATGGCGTTAGAAGAGTGTTGCACAGATGCAGGAAGGAATGGGGTAGATTTTATGAACCCCATTTTACAGAAATGGAAACTGAAATTCAGGGAGTTCAAATGACTTGCTGCAGAACTCAGGGCAGGCCTTGGCTTGTGATGCCTTTTGTGCTTGTTGGCCGGCACCCTGGGACTCAAGGCCAGAGGGACAGTTTGAACGTGAGACACCTCACGTGGTCTCGGTGAAGAGTTCCTAGAATTCCTTAGCATTTGGAAGCATCTCATAATAAACATTATTCACAATTAGTAGGTTATCTGGATACTTAAAAAACCAAGTGTTTCCTAAGAAAGGAAGTTGTTCCTAAGACAGAGGACACGACTAGGGTAGGAGCGCTGAGCAGATCCGGGCTGTGGTGTCGTGGCCAGCAGTTCTTTATTCACACTGTGCTTTATCCAAGGGGGTCATAGTTCCGCTCTTGTTCTTGGAGCAGGTGCGGTATTCTCCCCTGTGGTGAGCACACATGGCAGGGCCCACGTGAAACACGGCACACAGTCCTGCCGTGCACAGGTTTCCTGGGTCAGTGTAGGCAGCAGCCAGGGCAGAAACACATGAGGAGCAGGAGGTCAAGAGGGGGTGTTGGTTAGGTTGTCTCAACCGTAGAGCTGTTCCCAGCAGGACCTGCTGGCTTGCCTGCTGAGCCTGGACGACAGTAAGCGCTTGGCCCAGCGGGAGTGGGCACACCCCAACTTTGGAAGGCTCCCTGGAGGCCCCCTTGACAGTGAGGTTGTCTCTCGAGGAGCAAGGAGCGAGGTGTGGCTTGTGGGGCTCTGTTGTTCATTATTTAAAGCAAGAAGACAATAGAGGAAGAAATAGGGGAACATGTCGTTCCAAAATAGCATTAGATCGTAAATTCTGATAAGTTTCTGAAATTAGGGGCCCCAAGTGTGTAGGATACTGTATTACAGTCTTTGTGTGTGTGTACACATGCACATATATCTGTGCATGCGCATATCTGCTTCTCTGCATGTGTGTGTGCATGTATCTGCGTGCCTGTGCATGTGTGTGTACCTGTGAGTGTGCAGGTGTATCTGTACAAGTGTGTATCTGTGCGTGCACACGTGCATGTGTATCTGTGAGTGTGCAGGTGTATATATCTGTACAAGTGTGTATCTGTGTGTGCACACATGCATGTGTATCTGTGAGTGTATCTGTGCTGCACACGTGCATGTGTACCTGTGAGTGTGCGGGTGTATCTGTACACGTGTGTATCTGTGCGTGCACACATGCATGTGTACCTGTGAGAGTGCAGGTGTATGTATCTGTGCGTGCACATGTGCATGTGTACCTGTGAGTGTGCGGGTGTATCTGTACAAGTGTGTATCTATGCGTGCACATGTGCATGTGTATCTGTGAGTGTGCGGGTGTCTCTGTACATGTGTGTATCTGTGCGTGCACACGTACATATGTATCTGTGAGTGTGTGGGTGTATCTGTACATGTGTGTATCTCTGTGCACATGTGCATGTGTATCTGTGAGTGTGCGGGTGTATCTGTACATGTGCGTTTCTGTGCGTGCACATGTGTATGTGTATCTGTGAGTGTATCTGTGCATGCACACGTGCATATGTATCTGTGAGTGTGCAGGTGTATGTATCTGTACAAGTGTGTATCTGTGCATGCACACATGCATGTGTATCTGTGTGTGTGCATGTGTGCTTGTGTGTATCTGTGTGTATGCATGTGTATCTGTGCGTGTGCATGTGTGCTTGTGTGTATCTGTGTGTGTGCATGTGTATCTCTGTGTGTGTGCATGCACATGTTTGTGTGCATGTTTCCATTGGTTCAGTCTTTCATCCCACAGTAAAGCCCCATCGAGTTTCTCCTATGTGCGAGGCACGTGGCCGCTGTGGCGCATGGTTCTAATGGTGACAAGGCAGTCATGGTCCCCGCTGTCCTGAGGCGTAGGTAGAGGTTGGAGGGAAGTATTCAGTAGTACTTTGAAGCAGTAGTAAGTACAAGTAATTGGACCCACAAATAAACTAACACCTAGTTCTAATTAGTTCCATTAAATAAAGGAAGATGGGCCGAAGTGGAGAAATGTCTCATTTTCTGTGGAATGGAACCTTTGCCTTTCCTTGACTTTACATACACTTAGTATATTTAAAATGGTGAGACCATGAGCCTTCTCTGACAGCGTTGGAATGTTTTCCATTTGCGTTCTGGACGACGACTTTGCCCATGTACCCTTGCGTCCATCACGTAGGCGTGACCTCCCTCTGCTGCGGGTCAGGCGTTGTGAGGGGCGCAAAACCCAGGCCACACAGACGCTTGCCGGCAGCCAGATATTGCCGTCAGTCCTCTGACCCCTGCCCGCCATGCTCACTGTGCTGCTTGGGTTAAAAGCCTGAAAAGGACATTTCCTCTACTTCCTGCCAGCCAGATGCCGTTGGGTTGGCCATGGGGGCCCTCATGTGGGGTGAAGGTGCAGGAAGCAGGAGGCCATGCTGCTCCTGGAGGCCCTCCTGGTGGTGGTGGCGGTGATTCTGGGTGACATGGCTCTGCTTGTGTTGGTGATGCAGCCTGGGCTGGGGTGGCCCTGGTGGGAGCTCTGCCCCCATGGTCCAGCAGCGCCCAGCTTCTGATGAGGCGCCGGTCATGGCCAGTAAATGCTCATTAATGTGAACGAGCGACCAGCGACCTGCAAGTGTCTCGCGGTTGTTAGGGGAGAGAGGCCTGACCAAGCAGATGCTTCTGGTGAAAGGCTGCCTTTAACATTCTGGTTTTAGCCTGTTGATTTTGAGGCAGCTCACCCTCTAGTCTCTGGGGCGCCTGCTCTGGAGGACAAGCTCGAGAGGACTGCAAGCAGGGAAGCTGGGTGGGCATCATGGTAGACCAGGGAGGGCCAGAGGGCTCCTGGGCTCACTGCACTGGACGTCCGTTCTCTGTTTTCCCGTGGGAACCCTCCTTTGCCTCTTTGGAGGGGAAGACTCGGGTCCTATTCCAGCCCCTGTCTTCTTGGCTCTTGATGGTGGGCAGATCACTCTCTGGGCAGACCTAGATTCAACATCAAGTTAAAGTTTCGCCCCCTTGGGCATCTGGAAGTTTCTAGCCTCATTGAGGTTGGCCATAAGCTTTCTCCCCTAAAGAATGTTTTTAGGAAGCATTCCCCCATTCTGTTCAGAGAAACTCGCAGAGGTTATTTGGGAGACTGGAGGTATGAGACTCCTCGGGATCAGCTATATGACTTGTGGGGTCCCTGTTCAGAAATTATGAAGACTTCAGAGCCGGAGAGAGCAGAGTGTTTACCCCCCACCCCCACCCCCGGCCAACCCCCGTAATCCCAGTAGAGCTAGTCCTGCCTCTTTATTTTTTCTTCTCCAATCTTAGACTGTGGAGGTTTCTTTTCATGAAAGTGATGCCCTCACTTGTTGCGAAGGCTTAAGCAGACATCATCCGGTGATCTGCGTAACTGCACAATCCTCCAGGCATCATTTCCCCAACTGACAAACGGGAACATTAAGTCTGAGCCGCATGTAACTGACCTGCCCAAGGTCGGACAGCGAGTACATGCACAGCCCAGTCTCCTGCTGAGGCTTACGACTCAAAGCCCAGGGATTTTTTTCTTTTTAATATGGCTACCTTGTCACAGTCAGGAGCGCCAGCTCATCTGGGCTGAGGATAAATTCATCAGATGATGCAAAATTTTCTTCTGAAATGTAATAGAAGCCTTGGCCAAAATGCATGTATTTGTTGAATACCCACGGGGGGAAATGTGATTTATATTCCGTGCCTTCTAATATGTTTTCTGCAGTATTCTCATCAGCAGAGTCCTGCCTAGAGGTTTGAAGAATCACATATCTTTAACCTAAAATTCCAATCTCTGTAAATGAATCTTTGTGTATAATTGGGGGAGTTATCATCACAGTAGGGGGTGTGGGGGGTTTGAGAAGAAGCAAGCCCGGGCGCAGTTTTTGAGACCGCTTGCACTGTAACTTGGGATAATTTACCCATCTCTCTGTCTCCTCGTGCTCGTGCTGCCACTGTCCCAGTTCAACTCTGTGCAGACGTGGCTGTGGCACAGGGGAGAAGGTTTTCTGTCATTTGTGCGTGGACTTTGTGACATGGCCAGGCTCCGTGCTGAGGTTGAGGTCCGTGTCGAGGTCAGGGTGGCCCGCACAGGCTGTGGGGTTCAGCCTGGCCCTGCAGCCTCCCACTTGCCACTTCAGACAAGATCCGTTTGCCCGAGCGCAGTGAGAGGACCAGAGACACCGACTCAGAGGGCTCTTATGAGGGCCAGGTGAGGGAATATCCCTAAGGGACCTGGCAGCCATGTAGAGGAGGTTCTGAACAGCAGTTGTGTGCACTGTCTACAGGCTGGGCATCCAGCGAGGAATCAGGGGTGCTTCCTACAGGGCGGTTCCCTCTGATGTTCACTGTCTTACAGGCTGGGCATCCAGCGAGGAATCAGGGGTGCGTCCTACAGGGCGGTTCCCTCCGATGTGCACTGTCTACAGGCTGGACATCCAGCGAGGAA
>PITA01023425.1:18213-28262 GCA_004023965.1 Spilogale gracilis
CCCTCCGATGTGCACTGTCTACAGGCTGGACATCCAGCGAGGAATCAGGGGTGCGTCCTACAGGGCGGTTCCCTCCGATGTGCACTGTCTACAGGCTGGGCATCCAGCGAGGAATCAGGGGTGCTCCTACAGGGCGTTTCCTCCGATGTGCACTGTCTACAGGCTGGGCATCCAGCGAGGATTCAGGGGTGCTTCCTACAGGGCGTTTCCTCCGATGTGCACTGTCTACAGGCTGGGCATCCAGCGAGGATTCAGGGGTGCGTCCTACAGGGCGGTTCCCTCCGATGTTCTAGAGAGAGTGTGGCATGGCTCAGAGTGAGGAAGGCCTGATGCTGGACAGGTGTTGAATGGGGTAGAACCTCCCTGTGTGATCTGACATGCTGAGGCTTGGAGAGGAGATTGTCTTCTTTCAGACAATAATCACATGATCAGTGAGGGAATCAGTGGTTTATTCTTGATTCTTGTGGGACCATGCAAGTATAGATGTTTCCCTTCAGAACCCCAGGAAAATGATTTTTTGAATGATTTTTTTTTTTTTTTTTTTTGGCCACGACAAAGAAAACAAATAGTTCGTGGGCTGCCGGACGGAGCCGCCTGTTACAACAAGGGGTGTTTTCGTGGATTGTGTGAAGGGGCCGGGGGCTACTGCTGGAGTCAGTGTGGGCTCGGAGCTGTGGCTGAAGGAGCGCCATGCTCTAGGGAGTGGCTCGTGTGCGCCTGCCCTGGGGTTTCTCCTGCCCGAGGGTCCGGGAAGCCCTGGCAGGAGGGGCGGGGGAGAAGGCGGTTACTGGCTTTTTGGGCCCAGCACTCACAGGGCAGCACGGGAAGGAGAACACAAGCCTGGCACAGACCCGGCTGTCAGCTGCCCGTTGGTGAAGGCCGCGGGAGGGCGTGTGCTTCGGCCGGGCGGGGCCAGCTCCTGGCTCGGGAACGGAGGCCTCCTTGCCGCTTCCACTTCACCACATGGACAGCAGGCTCAGACGAGTACAGGGCCGTGTAGACACTTGTAACACGAACTCACCTGCAGGGCTGTTTCCTCCTTTCACGAAGGCAAGGTTGCCAGCTGCGGGCCGTGTGTGACGGGTGGGGCGGGGCTGGCCTGAGTCCAGTGCAGGGGCCTGGGTAATGTGTGTGCAGGGGTGTTTTTAGGAAAACCAAAGAATCCTAATCAGTACCTGCTGATTCCTACTCTGTATCTACTCTGAAAAACCCGTCCAACACCAGGGTGTGTTCTAGATATGTCTCTGAGCACGCAGTCCTGGGCTTGAGCCCCTGTGGCCCCTCTTGCTAGCTCTGAGTCCTAGCCACAGGTGGGAACTCCTTTGGACTTTGCGTGCCCACCTGTAACAGTGGGGATCACGACACTGTCTCACGAGGTGCTGATGAAGAGTAAGGAGATAAACCACTTGAACGTGCCTCACAATGGATGCACGCCCAATACACGTTCATTGATTTTGAAGTTCCTTGTGATTTGCCTAACAGGGTGTCTTAAAGGAAGTAGAGGGCCATGGAAGTGGAGGTGGGCACTGCTTTACTTTTCCCTTGTTTTGTAACAAAGTGCTACCAGCTTAGTGAGTTAAAGGACACAGGCTTGTTTTCTCCCTCTTTCTGTGGGTCAGGAGTTTTGTACAGTTGCGTGTGACACAGTGGCCTGAGTTCAGCCCACTGGAGATGGAGAGAAGCGTCCATTACAGGGCATGCAGGTGGCACTCATGACCTGCTGTGTTTCAGAGAAGCTGCAGTTACACCAGCTGTGACCTTCCATATAAAGATGGCCACAGTGCCCGCTGTTTCACTGGAAAAATAGATTGCCAGAGGAGTAATCTGAGACCGTGTGAAATACACAGAACACCAACTAATATAGAGATTCTTTTGTGTGTGCGTTTCTAGATTTCCAGTGGGTTCAAGGAGACGTGTGTGAAGTCCAGCTGATGGTATACAACCCAATGCCATTTGAGCTCCGAGTTGAAAACATGGTATGTATCCCTGGTCACCAACTTACCACTAGACTCAGTTTTTTACTTAATACCTGAGGCACATATTCTATGATACATATCTATTTTCGTGTTTCTCTGGCTAATGATTATAAGGTTATTATAACGTTTGGCTAACAATTGATTATAACGTGAAGGAAGACCATGTCTTGTCATTCCCGTGTCTTTAGTGCTTGATGCTCAGTGTTCAAATCTGTGAACGGACCCCTCTGATGTGAACACACGTCACGTGCAGTTGACTGGATGTGAGGTTTGAAATAATCATGTTGAAACGTACATGAGATTAGCAGAGGTTACAAAGTATATGTTCTGTTGGCTACTTAGTATCAGCCTTACTTTATTGCTACATGATGGTAAGGCGATCAAGGCCTGAGGGAAGAGCAAGGTCTGTACTGTAGGGAATAAATTATCACACCGCCCCTGGGAGCTTTCTCTCAACTTTGAAGTCCAGTGTTCTGTCTCTGTGTTTTGCGCAGGTCATTAAGGGCTCGTTCTGTAGTGGGGTCCTTGGGAGCCACTCATCTAATTCCACGGTGAGGGGGACAGAGGTGCTTACCAGCTGTGCAGACTCATTCTGAAGTTTCCGGACCACAGCCGCCCATCTGCCCTGCTGGTCGCATTTCTCAAGGTTTCTCTGTGCTTGTTGTCATGCAGCGCTGCGGGGGCTGTGGGTTATTCCCTAGTACCGTGTATTGCTGTGAGCTCGGCTTGGTAACTCTACAGTGTTATCTAAGACTACGTATTAGTGGATAGTTTTGCTTTGTGACTTTTTCAGTCTTTCAAAGGATGGTTTTCAGATGGTTCATGTTTTCCTTTATAGCTTTATGACTCATGTTAGGGGGAAGAGGTGAGCTTTTTGTGAAGATATCTTGCTGAGTGCCCATGCCACATGTTAGGCCATGGGCAAGGCACTCGGGGGTCCCTGTCGTCATTGCTGTCAGCGCGCAAGGTGCCCCAGGGCCCACCTGGAGAGCTGGGGAAGGCTCTCTGGGGAGACAAGGACTCAGCCAAGAAGATAAGGACGAGTAGGGGTCATGAGGCCAACTGGTGGTCATTGAAGATGATGATTAGGCTCTCAGAATGAGGCTAAGGTTTTCAAAATTCATTAGAGCTCCGAGAAACTTGGCTGAATGTCAAGCCTATAGCCCTGAGGTCGCTCAGAGAGCAAACCAACAGGGATGACTGTTGTCCCCCACCTGTCATGCAAGAAACTGTTGGCTTTCGGGTTTGGCTTTCAGGTCAGGCCTTTTAATGACTTTCCGTCTCTTGGGTTGAACAGGGAATAATTGTTCAGAGGATTTTCTCCCAAAGTGCCTCAAGTATCAGGTGGTCTGTTGCTCTGACATTTTTTTTTTTTTTAAAGTAGCTTTCAGGGGCACCTGGGTGGCTGAGTTGGTTAGGCACCCAACTCTTGATTTTGGCTCAGATCATGATCTCAGAGTTGTGACAGTGAACCCTGCCTTAGGCTCTGTGCTGGCTGTGGAGCCTGCTTAAGATTCTCCCTCTCCCGGGGCGCCTGGGTGGCCCAGATGGTTAAGCTTCGGCCTTCAGCTCATGTCATGATCTCAGGGTCCTGGGATCAAGGCCCGCATCGAGCTCTCTGCTCAGCAGGGAGCCTGCTTCCTCCTCTCCCTCTGCCTGCCTCTCTGCCTACTTGTGATCTCTCTCTCTGTCAAATAAATAAATAAAATCTTAAAAAAAAAAAAAAAGATTCTCCCTCTCCCTCTGCCTCCCTCCCACTCCTGCTTTCCTGTACTCTTTCTGTCTCGCTCCAAAAAAGTAGCTTTCATTTTTATCTGGTTTAAAAGTAATACGTGCTTTTTAATAAAATGTTAGGAAGAACAAAGAATAAAATAAAAATTGCCACTAGAAAGTAGGCCACAGATCATGGTCAGAATTTAAAAAATGAAATTATGAAAGATTTCAAGCATGTGAAATGTTAACAGGGAATAATCAGCGCTCCTAATATCCACCATCCAGATTTAATGACTGTTAATGGTTGGTCATATTTGCTTTCCCTATTTTAAGAGGAGATGGAATGCCGTACCTTTTGCCTGGAGGCAGTGGCCATCCCCGTGCTTTCTGTGCTCGCACTCTTGCCCACCGTCTCTGTCCCTCACGAGGACCATTTTATGCTTTGGCCCGAAGGGTGGCCACAGGTGCGCTCGCTGCCGCGGAGGCCCACCTCTGGGTGCTTCCTGTAGACAGGAAGCGCTTGCCTGTGTGGACATGTAGACATGTATTTCCCTATAAACCTATGTGCATAATCTGCATGCTTGCACACACCTGTGCCTGTACACACGCGTGTGCACAACACACACACACACAACTGGATCAGCCTGACTGCACCCGGTGCCGCCCGCTCTGGGCCTGTCTTCGCAGGGCCCTCTCTCACCTTCGCCCTTTGCATGCCTGTGTCCTTTCTTAGTGTGAGAACTGAGCTCCCAGCACCACGGCGCAGGCTTCCTTGCTCAGTCCTGTATTGTGTGCAGTGGGGTCAGGGCTGCATAGGCCTCAGCCCCCACAGAAGACAGACCCCAGAAGCAGTCAGGACCTCTCCCACGGAGGTGTCCCGGCTCTCCGTCTCTGTGGCAGCGGGCTGTAGGTGTCACATGCTTACATGCCGTTCGCGGCTCTGTTCCCTTGTGGTGAACGTTTTCCATCTTTTAGTGATGTTTTTGTATTTTATTTTCTCATATTTTTTGTTTATTGCCAGGTGAAAGAAATACCTTTGCTTCTTTTTATGCTCATTTTGTGACTTGGCTGAATGCACTTGCTGGCTCAGTTTCCATTGTTGATTCCATCGGGTTTTTACATTTATAGTTTTGTTTTTTGTGAGTAACTGTCTACGTGCCTTTGATTTCTGCTTCTTGTCTTTTGCGCTGGGTAGGGCCTCTGTTATGGTGTTGAGGAGAAGTGCTGAGCACAGACACCCCTGCTTGTTTACAGCTATGGGGCGGCTCCCCGAAGCCCGGGGTTCTGTCTCGTTCCCTCCCGAGTGTAGCCTGGCACACCGTGAAATGCACTGATAATTCATAGATGCACTGAGGGTTAGTAATAGACAATATATTTCCATCCTTCTTTTTTCTTTATGTTTACATATTTTGTTCTTTCTTTACATTGACATTCCAACTTGGTAAAGCAACAAGAACTCATAGGAAAACTAGAGCCAGCAGGGCTGACATCGGGGTGGAGCTGTTCAAACGGTCACCAGGCTTCCTGTTCCAAGGCTGTGTGTGAAGCACGCTTCTGGCGGTCCCTGCGGCTCTCTGCTGAGCCTGAGGAAGGCTGCACGTCGCTGTCCCCACCGCGTCAGGCCAGGGGTTGCCCGTCAGCTGATGCCCTCGGCCTCGGAAATGGTGATGTGGTGGTGGTTTGGGCTGTGCTTCCTCACGCCACTGTTGCTTGTTCTAGGGGCTCCTCACCAGCGGAGTGGAGTTTGAGTCGCTCCCTGCAGCGCTTTCCCTGCCTGCCGAGTCTGGTCTTTACCCAGTGACTCTCGTTGGGGTCCCACAGACGACTGGAATGATTACTGTGAACGGTAAGGAGACTGGCTTTCTGATTGCAGGTCGAGCCGGACTGCTGAACCCCTGTCCTGCAGCACTGAGGCCTGTCCCCAATGCCCCGGTGTTGGTCCTAACCGCTTCCGAGATGCTGGGGCCGTGACATGGAAAGGAATGGCTTGCAGTGCATGCGCTACCGCCTGCCCACAGCGTTCCTTACACCGAGAGGGTTCCTGTTCTGTGTCAGGCCTCCGTTCCTTCCCACCGGGACTGCAAACATGCCTGCAGGCTCCCCTCTGCAGTCAGACCCTGCTGACTCCCTGGCTTCCCCTCGCGTGGCCTGACCTTCTGTCCCTCAGCGACCCCTCCTCCGAGGTCCGTGTATGTTTGCAGAATCCGCTGTCCCCGCTCCCACTGGTTGTTTGACTCTCTGTGTCCTGCGGTCAGTCCTCATCTTTCCACCAGAATGGCCATCTCCGAGTCCTTAGCCAGCCCAGTCCTGTGGGCCTCCGCTGCTCAGCCACCTTGGGCGCTGCCACCCTCTGGCCCTTGTGCATGCTCTTCTCCGGATTCTGTGAGGCACACTCTGTGCTCTCCTTTGCAGCAAGCGCCCTGCAGATGCTGCTTCTACATGCCTCTCCCCCTCCAAGGTATTCCTCAGGGCCAGGCTCTGTCTTTCCCTCCTCCCTTCCCCTCCCCTCCCCCCACCCCCACAGCAGGCTACCTCTAGGCAATCTCAGCCCATCAGTGATTTTTCTGGCTTCAGGGCCCAGCCCTGTGCTGCTGATTCCCAGAGTCTTGACTCCATCCAGACCCCTTTCCTGAACCTGCATGGTCAGCCACTAATCTGCCAGCCCCGCGGCTGCCTGTGGGCACTTCGCTGCAGGGTGTGCCAACCAGAGTACCCACGGCCCCCACACCCCCAGCAGCTGCTCTTGTCCTGTAGTCCGAGCTGCGAATCTTGGTGAGGGCATCACCGTCCTGCCAGACCCCCAAAGCAGGCCTTCGTAGGTCCTCACCCTCCACTACCTCTCACCAGCCCCACACCTGCCCCTGCACTCCTGCCGGGCCCCCAGTGCTCCTGTCCACCCCTGCAGGCCCTCAGACCTGCAGAACGGGATCCTCTTACAGGGTTTGTCACATCAGCAACAGGGCTTGCCATTCTGCATCATCTTGGTGGAGAGTCCGTTCTGCCCACTGTTGCCAAGTGGTCTTTCCACGGCACGCGTCTGGCCGTGCCGTTCCTTCCCCGGAAGCCTCGGCCCTTTGTGCACACCTGCCCCGTCAAGCCTCTACTCCTTAAATGTGGCTTTGGCGCTCTCCCTGTGCGGCCCGCCTCGCGGTGCCTCGTGCCCCTCCCCCCTCCTGAGTACCCGTCCCTCTCATAGGCTCCTTGCAGCTTCTGGAAGCATGCGCTTCGGAGCTTTGCTTGTGCTTTTCCTTCTGAGGGTGCGCTTCCACACTTGGCCGGCCCCCGTACTTCTTTCAGCTCTAACTTCACCTCCCTTTCCTCTCGGAGACTGTCCTCAGCTTCTCCGTGCTGAGTCAGGTCCCCTGCTTGGCACTCCTAAGGCAGCTGCCGGCCAGCCCTGGTGTGCCGTGGCTCTCCAGTCGCTCCTTGGTGCCTGAAGGAAGAGACAGTTCTGGGAAGGGGTGATGTCTCTGCTGGGTGAGGGGGCGTCGTGCTGCAGGAAGTGCCGAGAGGGGCCTGGCACATGACTCGCGGGAACGCGGGGGACAGGTGACCCAGAAGGGCGAGTGGGTTGAGAAGGGCTTTCTCCTGCTAAGGGACCCTGACCTTTGATGGCCAACTAGGAATTATCTGAATGAGTGGGATGGGGAGTAGGGGGGTGGTTCTAGGCATAAAGAACACATAGTCCAGAGACCCATGGAGTCTTGGGGACCTGGGGATGACTCCAAGGACTGGTCCCAGGCAGCGAGAGATGGTACAAGGCTGGGAAGGTAGACGGAGGACAGACTCAGAAGGGCTAAGGGGTGCTGGCTTTCTCCGGGGCTGCGTTACAGGAGAGATCTGGTCACACAGGCAGTTCAAAAGGACCTCCAGGCTGCTCTGTGGAGTATGGGCTGGAGGTGGGCAAGATGGGGCAGGGGGGCAGGAAGACCAACTCTGAAGCTGTTGGTGTAATCCTGGGATGAAATGATGAAGACAGGGTCACATCTGTGGCTGGAAGTGGAGCGAAGGAGACAGAGAGAGGAAGTAATTAGAACCAATAGGCTTGGCCCCTGATTAATAACAGATACCCAGTGCGTAAGGAGTTTAGAGCCTTAGTAACAGGGCTCCAAGTTGGTACAGGCTGGTTGCGTTCATTTCTGGCACACCTTCTGTAGGGAGTGCAAGGCCTGACCTCGTGTTATCAGAAATATTATTAGACATAACAGAATTTGTCATCAGGTTTTGAATTTTTTTGCAGTTCTCTTCAGTGATATGTAAGGAAAGGAAAATGACTGATTTTAATTAAGAAATGGAGAACAGGGCACCTGGGTGGCTAAGTGGGTTAAAGCCTCTGCCTTCGGCTCAGGTCATGATCTCAGGGTCCTGGGATCGAGGCCACATTGGGTTCTCTGCTCAGCGGGGAGCCTGCTTCCTCCTCTCTCTCTGCCTGCCTCTCTGCCTACTTGTGATCTCTCTCTGTGTCAAATAAATAAATAAAATCTTAAAAAAAAAAAAGAAAGGGAGAACAGAGGTTGCTTAGGCAAAAATCACATTATGTCAGGTTTTTTGGAAAGAAAAATAAGAGGGGGCATATTACCAGATGTGGGCTTCAGCAGAGGAACACTTTTGCAAGTTAAGTCTTTTAGGAAATGTATTTCAAAAGGAAGGAAGCGTGGGTGCTGTGAATTGGTGCTTTTAGGTTGGGAGAGCAGTTTACCACTGGCAGAAGGTGAAGGAGCCGCCATGGGCGTTTAGGCCTGCTCCCCTCGAGCTAACTGCTTTCTCCTCTGATTCTTATAACCCTTTAATGTGCAGCACACAAGTCCTTACCTGGAGCATGTAGCCATCGGCATTAATTTTCTTACACAGTGAACAGTGTTTATAATAATTATGCCTTGAAATTTCAAAAGCCACTTTAAAGCTCTGCTAAAATAAATTTAAGTGCTTATCTAACCAATGGAGGTTTTTTTTTGGTGTTTGTTTTTTTGTTTTTGTCTTTTTTTTCTTTTTGGCACGGAACATTCACAGATCTTGGGCCCCAGTGTTTGTGGGCATATGGCAGTTATGGTAACAGTGATCAGCTCTGAACTTTCATCTCTCCACAGAAGAGTCTGAATCAGTTTTCAGGTCCTTATTCTGTCCCCTTACGTCCTGCAAAGGAACACTAGCTCTCACTCTCCTATAGACAGGCAGATTCGAAAGCAAATTGTCAAAGTGCTGAGACCCTAGTATTAAGCTGTGTAGACATTCCTAGTTATAAACAATGAATTTTGGAACACTGAAAAATTAAAATAAGATTAAAAAAAGGAAAAACAAAAAAAGATTCCTAGTTGACAGAGACTCACACGTGCTTTCACTGGCCCCCCAGCCAGCCCTGTGAGGTAGGAGTGTGGGGACTGTCACCCCTCTGTCTCTGGGCGGCACCCAGGGCATCGGGTCAAGCTGTGGGTGGGACCAGAGGGCAACAGCCGACCGAACTCGGATCTGGGGCAGGGAGGGGGGCTGTGCTGCTCCCCGCTGGGGTCAGCCTCCAGACAGGGGCCTGAGGCTGCAGGCTTTTCCAGGGGCTGTGAAGCTCTTCATTTTGCTTCCTAGGTTACCATACCACGGTCTTCGGTGTCTTTAGCGACTGCTTGTTGGATCACCTCCCGGGAGTTAAGACCAGCGGCTCCACGGTGGAAGTCGTTCCTGCCCTCCCCAGACTGCAGATCAGTACTTCCCTGCCCAGGTGGGTCGTAGCGGCTGTCTCCCACAGGAGGGGACACTTCACAGTCATTCTGAGCATACATTTTTGTTTTCCCCCAAGGTTTTATTGATTGATTGATTGATTGATTAACTCTTTTTTTTTATTGTTACTTAAAATTTTTTTTTCCAGTGTTTCAAGATTCATTGCCCATTCCCCACACCCAGTGCTCCACGCAATAGGTGCCCCCAGTACCCACCACCAGGCTCTCCCATCCCTCCACCCCCCTCCCTCCAAGTCCCTCAGTTTGTTTCTGTGTCCAAAGTCTCTGTTGTTTCGTTTCTCTCTCTGGATTACCCTACTTCCCATTTACTTTCCTTCTCCCACTGTCCTCCAGGTTACCCCTCATGCACCGCAAGTAAGTGAAACCATGTGATACTTGACTTTCTCTACTTGGCTTATTTCACTATTCACTATACTATAATTATTTCATTATTCAGCATAATCTCTTCCAGTCCAGTCCATGTTGCTACAAAAGTTGGATATTCATCCTTTCTGATGGAGGCATAGTATTCCATTGTATATATGTACCACATCTTCTTTATCCATTCATCTGTTGATGGGCACCTTGGCTCTTTCCACAGTTTGGCGATTGTGGCCACTGCTGCGATGAACATTGGGGTACATATGGCCCT
>PITA01023426.1:0-28162 GCA_004023965.1 Spilogale gracilis
CCCAAGCCCGCTCTGGCCCCCGCAGCCTCCTGAATCCCGCTCTCCGAGGGACAGCATGCACGGTGCGCCCGGTCCACAGTCCTCTTCCTTGCGTGCCCCCTGAAGGCTGCGGGTTGTACCCACCTCGCCTCTGGTCCTCATGGCACCACACCAGGAAAGTGTCCAGTGAGCAGGGCAACAAGTGGCTTCCCCTTCTCTCAAGAGACCCTTCCCTGGATTTTGCCCGCTCGGGGGTGTGAACTCAGGTGACCAGGTGGGCTGCTGCGGAGAGACACCGGCTGTCTCCCTCGCTGTGGTCAGGAGTGGCCATCTCTTGTATCACATTTCATATTTCAAAATCAGATCACCCACAAGAAAACAGTTGGTAATACACCCCCCTAAAACTTTAAATATATTCTAAATTCTGCTGGCCATGACATGATCTACAAGAAAACAATATAAAATAAGTAAGAAAAAAAATGGGTCACTCAACATATGAGATTAGTTTAAGGGGTAAGTGTTATAACGAATTTGGCTTCAAAACGAAGTATGAAATCAGTTAAAATCAGCAAATCAAATGAAAATCTAATCAAATGGTCTCAGGGTTATTGAATTTTGAGAAGAATGACCCCAATGACCCTATCCCACTAGCGACAAGGTGATATATGCACAAAGATCTTCTGGAACTCAGTTTTTATATCATAACCACAACATGCTGTCTGGAGACACTGAGGAAACATAAACGTGTTCCTCTGATTCCCTGACGTCTCACGACAGGTGGCTTACAGGGAAGTGACAGCATGGAACGTGGACAGCCATGAGCCCTGCTGGCCACGCTGGCCTCTGGGGCCCCCCACCTCTCCCTCTTTGGTTTCCACCCCTGGAGTCCGGGCCCATCACGGTCTTGATCCCTTCCTTCAGGTATTGCTCGGCGTTAGGTAAAACCAAATCCAAATATATTTTAAAAACCTTACAAGATGTCTCAGCGGTTTTGCACTGATAACTTTTCATCTGCAAGTGTGAACCAGTCGGCGAAGCAAACCATCCCCCAAAAAACACCAGGGCTTCCCAGGAAAGCCTTGCACTGGGCGGCCACCTCAACTGCACAGGTGACCTCCAACAAACACTGTGGAAACAGGAGAACATGGGGTCCCAATAGGTCTGGGGACCTATTCAAAGGATGCCACGGAAGCCACGAGCCGTGGCTGCTGTCCACCCACCCAGAGGCTAGGGACAGAGAACAGGTGGGGGAAGAGTTAAAATTTGGCACGAGTCATGGCACAGAGAGGCGACAAAAAATACTCTTCAAGGGTGTCGGCTGGGATGTGTCTGTTAAGCCTCATTTACAAATGTGTTCTTTTGTGGACCTTTGTTTCCTACCAGCCATTAATCTTCATTAGACTAAGTACTTTTCAAAATAATAAGCATTTATTGACATAAGTTACACAGAATTCCAAAAACTGTAGTCCACAATGTATCTTGAAAAAAAAAAGGACACTCAGAAAATCTAGAAGCAGCCACAGAACGAGCCTGCTGCACCTTCCTATAAATGCGCCCGACCAGACACAGCTCCCCGACCCACAAGCCGGCCCTGTTTCTGATTAATGAGGCACAATAGCCATGCCACCCCTGGGATGGACCTTCAGGGGCCCGCTCACCACCGGGCGCCCGCTGCTGGTGCACCCCACTCCTTGGATTAGCTGGGATGACATCCTGGGGGAAATTACACAACACTGTATATTTGGTTCTCATTTCTTCAGGAGTATTTGTACAAAAACAAGGAGTAAATTAAGCACAGAGAGTGATTTCCCAGGATCTTCGAAAAGCAATCCATCCCGAGGCTGGCATTCACACGGCCGGTCGTGGCGCCTTCCGCGGCGAGTCTGGGACACGTTCCCTCCATCTGCCAGCCTCATTCTTCTGCAGGCCCAAAATCTCAGCATGTTTTAGAAAGTTAATTATTAAATACTCTCAACTGTTGCTGAGTTGTATAATAGCACACGGGTAGAGCACAAGTACATTACGCTATCTTTCTCCCCATCTACCGCACATTTAACTACCTTTGATCTTATCTAATAGTAGATATAGAACTGAAATAATCACCATTTAAATATATTAGGTTGTTTGACATAGGTACTACACACAGGGAAAATCAATAATGATTATACAATCAGCAGATACAATGTAAACGGCATACCGCAAAGTCTTTACGGGGCGAGATAACATCACAGAAATCCCAGCGAGAGTCAATAGCCATTAGTTTTGAAGAGTGGCCACTTGAACTTGTGTGCGTGTGGGTGTGTGCCTTGGAGCCAGCTACCCATGGGTGTAGGATCTTAAAATAGATGGGGTTCAAAGAAATAAAGAGAAGTCGGCTTTGACAAAAGTGCCCCACGTATTGCATGGAACACTGCGGGTGGGGCATAAACAATGAATCTTGGAACACCGAAAAAATAAAATAATGCAATAAAAAAAAGAAAGAAAGAAGCAGGTCTCCGTGGCAGCTAGACTTACTGAGGTCCCAAACGCCGAGTATTATCTGTTTCTACGAAAGCAAGAAAGAGCTGCTTGCAGTTAGCTCGATTTTCAGTAAGTCCAACAGCTAAGCAGGCTATTTATGATTCTAGTTAGAGCAGGTGTCTGGACGCCTCGGGACGACCCCGAGGACCCGCCTGCAAGAACCGGCGTCCTGCAGGATTGTTCACAGCCGCAGTTGCGTCCCAAGCCCAGCATGGCTCTCTCAGCGAGGAGGGGAGGAGAAAATCCCAAGGACAAGTCTAGTCTGTGCTGTTTTCTTCCAGGCCATGGAATCTTGACATTCTCACAAATGAATTCTCACCACTGAGTCATTGTGGGAAAGAAAACAGTGTTCACTCGGGAAGTATCTACATGAGTTCCTGGAGCCCAGAGACCTGTCTTTGGCGTCTGAAAGTTGATACACGTCGAGGATTCTTGGCCAGTGTTGAAGAATCAGGAAATGGATTTAGGAAAGTGGGAGTGCTTATCACCATCCCAGGCTGTACTTGGGCAGAAGAGGAGCCACGATGATCAATCTGTTCTGAGTCCTCAAAGCCAGCCCTGAAAATGCATGTGCCGATTCCACTGATATATCGGTCCCTCCTCGCTGTCCAGACGCCATTCCAATAGGTCCCCCTTCGCAGACATTAATCAAGACAGCAACCAATGTGTTCTCCCTCTGCTAAGAGCCACCGAGAGAGACGTTTTGAAAAAAAGTCAGTGTCATTCCTCTATTTACATCGTCCAGTACGACAAGCTTGGCATGCTTCAACCCTAAGCAAATACTGCAGGATGCAGAAGAAGTCCGGCAAAAAATAGAATGCCATCATTCCTGTCGTCTTAGAAAATTAAAAGCTCCTGGAAGGAATACAGGCGTCACTTTATAACCCTTATCCTCTACCCTCTCCAACCCAGCTGTCAAATTTACTGTTTAAGCTTTTCTTTGTAATCACGCGATTACGCACTTGGTCACCTTCCCCACCCCCATCATTCCATCTAATGGTTTTAAAGGGAGAGGAAATTACTTGTCTTCCCAGGCAGCACTTGACACTTTTATGGGTCGTTTGTAATGAAGCTATTCTTGGCTTTAATAGAGACCTTGATCCCGACCAGTGTGAATAATTGTCAAAAGGTGATTAATTAAATATTCACCACTCCCCTATAAAATTGATCAACATATTACATTACAGTGCCCCAAAAGTTATTTTATTTCTTCATTCCACTTCAAATTCTATGCATTTAAACAAGCTTTAAACTGCAGCTGGATAATTTACTACACATTAATTATACATACAACTGACAAAAGTAAGAAGTGTTTTACACCTTTTTTAACTCCGTAAAACGTGCCTCTATCACTTACAACACTGAGAAGTCCTGTCCGGGAAGTGAAACACCTTACGTCTGCTTCCTGCGTGTTCGTCGCAGCGTTGTACTTGGGCAGCGGGGTTTAAGGCTGTACAGACACAGAGCTTGATGTGAAATAAGTTTCCAAGGCAAAAAAAAAAAATATGTATATATATTACCAAATTTAATCAATATATATAATTTTGGCTTTTAGAGTATCATCCTAGGACGAGGCACATCAGGGAACTTTGCCCACTCATCCCTTAAAACACTTGAGGGCCAGCTGCTGAGGTGGGGACGGGGCCCAGGGAAGGGAGGTCATAGACTGGGAACTTTACTGAAATGGAATGAAATAAATCCTGGGCTCCCTTCCTCGTCACGCCTACCCAGCCTCAGTTTACTCTCGGTGAATAAATGCGGGACCTCCCTAGAATATCCGTCCTTCTGGTATGAAGTATCTTAGATACTGTCCTCCCACCCCGCATCTAAGCTGTCTTCAGCTCTGAGTGGGAGGCAAGCAAAGACCACACACACAAAAAAAGACAAAACTCTCAATTTTAAATGCAAACTCGGCGTCAACAATACCCAAGAGACTCAGCAAACAGACAAGATTTTGTTACTAACAATGAATACATGATACGTGGTGACTTACATTTAAAAATCTGTGAAAACAAAGGCGGAAATGACAAAAAAATAAAGCAAAGCAGTCTGGTTTTGTTTTTGTTTTTGTTTTTTGTGTTTTGTGTTTTGTGTTTTTTCTCTGTTTTCTGGAGCGGCGTCTGTGCACTCGACCAGGGGGCGGTGGATGAGGAGTGGGCTGGTGCGGGGCCAGAGCACCAGAGGAGCACGGGGAGGCAACACCTCCCAGAGCCCGCAGAGACGCCCAGCGCCCTGAGCCCCGCGGGCCGGCCGGGATTCGGCACACACCTAGGGCTCCTGCCGGGGCAGAAGCACCCCGACTAAGCGGCGCCCCGGGGACCTCCCTCTCAGGTGTGCAGCCCGTCCGCACGCGGGCGTCCCAGAAGGCCTGGCAGCTGTCTCTCCACGCAGATTACTGATTTCACTGAAGCGGTCAATCAACACCCCCCACCTTCTTCTTTCCAGGCTGTTAAAATGTCATTAAGTGAGCATAGCAGATTAAAAAAAAAAAAAAAAAGGAGCAAAAAAAATAATACTTCGACTTGAGCACACTTGTGGTTTGTAGGCTTGATCACATGAATCTCTGCAGCCGAGATGATCCCGGCGGCGGCGCAGGCCTGTGTCCCACAAAGGGACTGAGTCTAATCATCCAATCCCAGACTGTATTGATTTTGGGACTACTCGCGATGACTATATAAATAAGCCATTTCTTTGCAACTGTATCTACAGCCGGTCATGAACCCGAAACCTTCACAACCTGGTCCAAAGTGAATTATACCCCGCAGAAATAAATTAATAAAACTTACACAGCCGGACTCCTCCACCAAGTTATTTTCACGTTTCAAGAGCTTAAAAATATAAAATCAATAATCATTTAGTCATAAGGGTAAATGAAGCGACATAACATCAAAGTATACCCTTTAGCTATTCAAGTCATCCTAGGTAATTTATCTCATCAAAAGGCAGTGGTAATAATCCTTTCCACTCCGAGACAAGCTGCCACACAGCTGCTGTATTATCCTAGAGTAAACACGTTGGGAGAAAATATTAAAAATCAATATCTGTTTCCTTCTATCAGACCAGATGGCATCCATCATAAATTCGTCCCCGTAAAGAGTCCTTGGAGCTCGGTGCCCAGAGTGAGGAAGACAACTGAATTAACAGCATAAAACGAAGGCCTGCTCAATGGGGAATGACAGCTGGATTTCTTTAAAATTTCGGTATTTTGCAATTGCAAAAAAATTGCTGAAATTATAATGTTTAGGAAAAAAAATCTATCGTAGCCATAAGGCACAGAGAGGAAGCAATCACCAGCACTGTAAAAATAAAAATGCAAACGGGAGCTTTCAATAGTCCCCGAGACTGATCTCAGTTATTTGACTTATTTATTTGATCACTCATTCATTCATCCACTCATTCATTCATGTAGCCCTGTGTGATTTCTAGCCATGACGTTCAGACATCCGCCCCTCCTACTGGAGAATCTGTAACGGGGTCACACGGTGGTCATACGGCTTCTGCTCCCCCAAGATACTTCCTGGAAAGTTTGACAAGTTCTTTTCTGACCACAAGTGCCCAAGTAGAAAGGAGGACCTGTGTAGCTAAGTCCCTGAGAGCGCTGTTCCCTACGAGAAGGGAGAGCCTGATGCTCGGCACTCGGTGGGGGGCTCTGCTGGTGACACATCCATCCTCCAGACGCCCCGGACGGGGGGCCAGAGCCAGAAGCCACACCCACACTGTGACAAGCCGTAGGGCTGCTGGGGCTGGACATGGAGCGTGTGGGAGAAAATTCCGGAGAAACCCTTCTAAAGAGTGGACAGCTCCCTCTTGGCAGGGTCTCCTTGCTTTGAAGTCTAGCCCTGGGAAGCGGGATGTCGTTGCTATTCTTAGGGGGCTCTAATCTCGCCTCTGTCAAAGACATTAGGCACACACAGTAAACACTTGAAAAACACAACATTCCTCCAGCACGAAGACTTTCTGGGAGGGCCGACTCAAGTCCTTGGGGCTCGCCTACAACCAGCTTCATCTTGATAGACCGCTGAAGTCTCACCCTGTGCCTGACGGTCGCAGCTGTGTCCCCCTTCCCAAGCCGCGTGCCGAAACCCTACCTCCCACACTTCAGGATGTGACTGGGCGGAGACGGGGCCCTTACAAACAGGCAACCAAGGTTAGTGAGGTGGAAGGGTGGGCCCTAGGCCAGGAGGACTCATGTCCCAGGAAGAGGAAGAGATTCCAGGAGAGCTGCCTGCAAGCCGGGGAGACACCACCAGAAACCATTCCCCTCCACCCCTCGACCTTCAGCTTCCAGCCTCCAGACGTGGGGAAGTTAGTCTGTGGCTGACGCGGCCCCAACAGACTGACGCACTGGTCCTAAGTCACCTGGATTTGGGAGCCAGGTAGTAACTTCCTCCGAGTTTCCTCAGTGCAGTAGCTAGACACACAGGGACTTCAGAATAAGGTTCTCCATATCCCGGAATAAACAACCCCTGAAAGAGGCCCCACATTAATTTCTTTTGAAGTAAATCCTACTCGTGTCACTTTAGGGAGCAATCTTTATACTTCATTCCTGAATAACAAAATTTTCTCTTCCTCATTTCCCATCACTGAATGTCCCCAAGACCCAGTCATCTTATCTCTCAATGTGCACCCCAGAGTAAGCATCTCATTTGGGTACTGCCTGATGAGTACTCAGTCTCCTATTCACATCTAGACACCAGGTATTTATGAGAAAGAATTAAGATAACATCAGGTTGCGAGAGAAACCTCATCATCATTGATTTATTGGTAATTTATATTTAATCAAAAGCCCTAAATCATTTTCACATATATTCTTACGTAGAGATTCATGATTCATCATCTATCTGACATTTTGAAGTTGCTTTTATTTTATTTTATTTTGGACTAGGTACGTGCCCTTAGATTTTTTTCTTAGCAAATGTGAGCTTCAGTTCCACTCCTTGCTCTAGCCTCCGGAAAGTTCTATGCAGATCTTGACTCTCAGATGGAGAACTTCCTACCATTTCCAGAGGGAATGTCACGTCCCAGATAGTGCGTGGCGGACAGGGCATACAGAACTCCCGGCGCCATACCACCCGGTTGGCACAGAGTCAAGATCGCCACAAAAGCACACCTGTCCCTAGAAATGTACACCCAGAATAGCAGAGACTCCCCCCACCCACCTGCTGGGTCTTCCCAGGCTCAGTACACACTGCAGCTGCACCGACTAAACACACAGAGGAAGTGGCCAAGCAGATGAAATACCATTGCCTTGTATGACGTCAGAAAATAACAGAGGAGGGGCGCCTGGGTGGCTCAGTTGGTTGAGCGACTGCCTTCGGCTCGGGTCATGATCCTGGAGACCCGGGATCGAGCCCCGCATCAGGCTTCCCGCTCGGCGGGGGGCCTTCTGCTCCCTCTCTCACTCCCCCTGCTTGTGTTCCCTCTCTGGCTGTGTTTCTCTCTGTCAAACAAATAAAATCTTTAAAAAAAAAAGAGAGAGAAAATAACACAGGGATTCTTTATTATTCCAAGAATGATCTCAACTTGAGTCAAATCACAGATCATACCAGAAGTCTAAAACACTGTTCTCATGTTAGAAAAGTTTCCTGTGAGGACAATGTCTTAGCTCCTTTGGTGTCCTCCACACTCTTTTGGAGAATCTCTTTCAAACTGAGCACTTATTTTTACTAAGTACTGGAAGCAGAATAATATTTGTAAAATTATTCCATCCCTTGAATATAACTTTTCTTTCTTAGAAATGACTCACTGAGCTCTTGTTATCTTCTTGGTTCAGAACTCAGAGTATAAACATTTGGATTGTGAAGAATTTCCATATCAATCCTCAGAAAGATCACATTTACTTTCACATAATACTATATATCAAATCATCAAATGGATTACAAATGAGACTCACACACAGAAAGTCACCTGAAAGCCCACGGAATGCCATCCCAGACCCTGACACACAGCCTCACTTACCAACATGGCTGTGAAGGCAGACCATCCATCAAGACGGGGGCCCAGTGTCATCGGGGGGCTGGGACCATCAATCATGTGAGCCCTCCGTGGGACCCTCCCAAGCCGGGGGTGCTCCATGTCTATCTTTTAGGAAACATTTAATCACTGACACACTTCTCAATGGGTATCAGGAAAGTGAACTCTTTAAGTCTCTATGGTTGCTAAGAGACTGATATTTAATGTTTAAAAATTTTCATCTATATCAGATATTTTATTTTCTTCCATGGCAGACAGGATCTTGAGATCTGCCAAGAGGCTTAAAAAAATGACCCTTATAAGGAGAAGTCACACAATTTCTCAAATATTAGTCTTTCCTTTTTTAGACATGATTCTCTCCAAGTCTAATTTATTAATGAATTTTTAACACAGCATATAAAGCGTACTCACTCTGGATAATGGCAATTACTTATTTGCATCTAGTAACTGAATATCTGATGAGGAAAATACGTATGGACTAGGTAACATCTTCCCATTTATGCTTTCTTTTCCTTTCTTGCTTAGGTTAGACTACACTATTTCCTAAATCAGATTTGAAAACTATATGAAATGGGAAAATTAAAAGAATAACACCCATTTCTAAAACTGAAGCCAGAAGGAATATTGTAAATAAACCTTGTGCTCTTTTAACAAAAGGACTCAGAGGTCAAATACAGACCTGAGCTTCATCCTCTTCATCATCATCATCATCATCATCATGACCATCGACAAGGTCGGGTGTATGTCTGATGGAGCTGAAGAGCCATGTCTTATACTCTAGCATTTCCACCTACTTTGAAACTATAGAGAAATTTACGCACACAGGCTCTCATAAGAAAGTTAATTTTGGCATTATTTATGGTAGAGTTATAGTTTCCTCTCCCTAGGCAATCTAGGATGTATTTTATACTAAATATGTACATACTATTGCATAAAAGCACATGCAGGTTTTTTGTTTGGTTGGTTTGGGTCATTGATTTATATTGTACTCAATTTATGTGTTGTGCCTTCTATGCTATACCTTATAAAAATTCAGCCAAGAGCCAAATGGAACTTCTAGAGGTAAAAAGTCAATATCTAAAAAGAAAAATCACTGGCAGATTTAGCAGATTAAGCACCGCAGAAAAGTATAATTTGGAGGACAGAGGGAGCAGACATTCAAGCACAGAGGGGGAAAAAAGGAAGACTGTGTTGAAATAAAATGTATGAAATCATCACATTAACTATTTTGTGTCAAGTATGTAAGTACATGATCAAACAGACATGTTGAGACAGAATATGTGGAAAGAAACAACACTTGGCAATAATTTTGAAATGAAAAAAATATATGCTTTTTGACTCAAAAATCCCTCACATAACCCTGACACACAGAAACAAAGTGAAGTAAGAATATATGCACATGGATGTTCTTTGTATGACCATTGCAAACAGCAAACACCTAGAGATAATATAGAGGTGTTTTATTGGAGAAATGGGTGAATAAATTACTGTAATCTACTTTCATGCCATGGAATATAAGGCCACCATCCAAAAGAGAGAGAAAGAGAGAGAGTGCTATACACCACAAAAGGAAAGATTAGGGAACTTAAATATACTGCAATATGATGCACCCAAAAAGAAGCACACACATAGAAAACACAACAAAACTAGAGCTTCAGTGACCTATGGAAAAATATCAAACAATCTAATATAAATACATTTGGAGTTTCTGAGAAAGGGAAAGGATCAGGAATGTATTTGAATAAGTAACATTAGATATTTTTACAAATTAACAACAACAAAAAAATCTACCAAAACCCAGTCGAGATACATACAAAGAAAAGATGTGCAAAGCAGCTGGGGTTAAGGGGTGGGAGCACATGATTCAGGGAACAGAGATAACAACTACAGCAGACTTCTTCTTAGGATCAGTGAAAGCCAGAAGACAATGAAAAAAATCCATCAAGTTCTGAAAGAGGGGAAAAAAGTCAACTTATAATTCTGTGCCCAGAGAAATAGTTTTCAAAAATAAGGCACAATAAAGGTTTTTCCAGATCAATAAAAGAGAAAGAATTTATCACCAGAAGACACTACAAGCAATGTTAATTTAAAAGCCTCTTTATGCTGAAATTAAATAATGCTGAATAGGAACCTGGGTCCACAGAAAGGAATAAAGAGTTCCAGAACTGATAAATATGTAGATAAACATGGGAGTTATTTTTCTCATTTTGAATTTTTTTAAAGGCTAATTGACCATATAAAGCAAAGGCATAAAAACATATTATGAGGCTTACATCATACATATAAATAAAATGTATGACTTGGGGAATTGTCTTATAAGCGTCTTGCATTATATACATAGATATATAATATTTAAAGGTAAAATCTATTGAATTATAGTTGCATATTGTAAACTCTAGAGACCACTAAAATTTATAATAAAAAGAGGCATAATTAATAAGCCAATAAGGGAAATAAAGTGAAATAAGGGCAAAGAATCAATCTAAAAAAGACAAAGAAAGATAATGGTGAAGAACAGAAGGGGTAAGTAGCAACATGGCAGACTTAGGCAAAACCATGACAAGTGATTATTAAATATAAAAAAAAAATCTAAGACACTTGCTAAAAGGCAAAGATTGTTAGACTTGATAAAATATAAGACCCACCTATATACTATCTATCAGAAATAAGCATCAAATACTTTTTTTAAAAGAAGAGCTTCATTAAAATAAAAGGATAAAAAGTATACAATGAAAACACTAATTGTTAGAAACCTGAAGGGCCTAACTTGTATCAGAGAATATAGACTTCAGGAATAGGAATATTAGTATGTCTATATAAGGAAATTTTATAATGATAAAGTAGTTAATCAAGAAAATAAAACAATGCTAAATTTGTATGCACCTAATAACAATGTGTTGAAATACATGAGGCAAAAAACCTGATAGAGTGAAGAAGTCATAGACATGAATGATTTGTGACATTAACACTCCTTTTTCAGTAATTGATAGAACGAGTAGAAAGAAACCAATAAGGACATAGAAACCTAAATAACATCATCAACTGAATTTAATCAATTGGTCTATATAGAATAGTCCACCTTATAACAGCAGAATGCATAGTTCTCAAGTGAATCTGGAATCTTCTCCAATATAGATCCAATATAGATCAAATAATTGACCATCATACAAGTTTCAATAAACTTAAAAAGGATGAAAATATACAAAATATATTCTCTGATATAGAAGCATTAAATTAGAAATAAACAATAAGAATAGATTAAATTAGAAATAAACTGTAAGAACACAATAAGAATACATAGGAGGGGCTCCTGGGTGGCTCAGTTGTTAAGCGTCTGCCTTCAGCTCAGGTCGTGATACCAGGTCCTGGAATCAAGTCCCGCATAAGGCTTCTTGCTTAGCGGGGAGCTTGTTTCTCCTTTCCCTCTGCCTGCTGTTACCTCTGCTTGTGCTCTCTCTCACTATCTCTCTCTCCCTATCAAATAAATAAATAAAATCTTTAAAAAAGAGAATACATTTATGATATTCCTAAGCATTTGTAAATTAAGCAAAATATGTTTAAATGACCCAATGGGTCAAAGAGGAGGGCAAGAGAAATTAGAAAATTGTTTAAATAAAAATGAAAACAGAGCATGTAAAATTTTGCAGGCTTCAGCAAAAGCAGTGCTTAGAAGATGATTTGTAGCTTGAAGTTAAATATACTTATGTTAGAAAGAACAAAAGTTGAAAATCAGTGGTCTAGGCTTCCACCTTTAGAAGCCAAAAGGAAAAAGAAAAGAATATCAAAGTATATAAGAGGAGGAGGAAAATAATAAAAATCATAGCTGAAATCAATGAATTTTAAAAAAGACTTACAATTAAAAAAGCCAATGAGACCAAAAGTTCATTCTTTGAAAAAAAATTAATAAAATTCATGAATCTCTAGTTGACTTAAGAAGAAAAAAAATAAGAAGATATAAATTATTAATATCAAGAATCAAAGAAGACACATCACTACAGGTCCCACAGATATAAAGAGACAGTAAGGAAACTTTTATAAAGAGTTTTATGCCAATGAATTCAATCACTCGGAAGAAATAGAGACAGTTCTTGAAAGATACAAAAGAAATAATAAAAAGTCTGAATAGCTTTGTATGTATCTAAATATTAAATTTATTGTTAAAACTTCCCTACAAAGAAAATTCAATGATCAGTTCTATTAACATTTTCAGAAATCATCATCATCGTCGTCGTCATCATCATCATCATCATCATCACCATCATACACAAAATGTTTCAGAAAATAGAGGAGGAGGGAGAAGGAGAAAAGAAGAGAAGGAAGAAGAAGAAAAGGAGGAGGGGGAGACATGATTACTTCAATAGATGGGGGGAATCATTTGACAAAATTCAACACCTATTCATTATTAAAACCTCAGCATACTGAAAGTATTGATGAAAAAAATTGAAGATGATACAAACAAGTAGAAATATATACCAAGTTCAGTGATTGGAAGAGTTGTTAAAATGTCCATACTACATAAAGCAATCTAAAGATTTAGTGCAATCCCTGTCAAAATACCAACATTTTTCACAGAACTAAAACAAATAATCCTAAAATCTCTATGGAACCATGAAAGACCCCAAATAGTCAGAGCAACCTTGACAAAGAGAACAAAGCTGGAGGTATCACAGTTGAGGATTTAAGATATACTACAAAGCCATAGTACAACATTTTGGTACTGGCACAGAAATTGACACATAGATAAATGGAATAGAATAAAGAACCCAGAAATAAACACATACTTATATGGTCAATTAATCTATAACAAGGGAGGCAAGAATATCCAATGGGAAAATACAGTCTCCTCAACAAATGGTGTTGGGAAAACTGAACAGCAAAAGGGTAAAACTGGATCACTTTCCTACACCACACGTAAACATAAACTCAAAATGGATTGAACACCTGAATGTGAGACCCAAAACCATAAAACTCCTGAAAGAAAACATAGGCAGTGATTTCTCTGACATCAGCCATAGAAATATTTTTCTGAATATGTCTCTTGAGGCAAGGGAAACAAAAGCAAAATTAAACTATTGGAACTACACCAAAATAAAAAGGTTTTGAACAGTGAAGGAAGCTGTCAACAAAACATAAATGCAACCTATTGAATGGGAGAAGATATTCACAAATTTTATATCCAATAAGAGGTTAATGTCCAAAAAGTATAAAGAACTTATACAACTGAACACCAAAAAATAAATTATATAATTAAAAATGAGCAGAGGGTCTGAATAAACATTTTTCCAAAGAAGACGTACAGATGGCCAACAGACACATGGAAAGATGTTCAACATCATTCATCGTCAGGGAAATGCAAACCAAACTTCTGTGAGATATCACTTTACACCTGTCAGAGTGGATAAAGATTTAAAAAAAGAAATAACAAGTGTTGATGAGGATGTGGAGATGAAGGAACACTTCTGCTCTGTTGGAAGGAATGTAAATCGGTGCAGCCACTATGAGGAACACTATGGAGGCTTGTCAGAAAATTAAAAATTGAACTACTCTATGATCCAGTAATTCCACTTCTAGGTATTTACCCAAAGAAGATAAAAACACGAATTCAAAGGGATACATGCACCCCTACGTTTATTGCAGCATTATTTACAACGGCCAAGCTACAAAAGCTGCCCGAGTGTCCATGGACCGATGAACGGATAAAGAAGTCGTATGTACACACAATGAAATATTATTAAGCTGGAAAAAAAAAATGGAATCGGCCATTTGCAACAATGTGGATGGAACTAGAGGGTGTTACGCTAAGTGAAATAAGTCAGAGAAAGACGATTATATGATCTCAGTCATATGTGGAATTGAAGGAACAAACAAACGAACAAAGAAAAAAAGATAAGCAAACAACAACAAGCCCAGAGAACAAACTAGTGGTTGCAGAGGGGAGGTCGGGGGTGGTGTGGGAAATAAAGGAGATGAAGGCTATACTATTTTGATGAGCACTGAGGGAGAAAAAAAACCCTCAGCAAACTAAGGGAGCAGAGAACATCCTTAAACCAAGACAGACTATCGGCAGCTACCCTACGGTTCACACTGTCTTTAGTGAAAGATCAGCAGCAAGGCCATCGTGCCCGCCCCCACATTCAGCCAACACTGTGTCAGAGGCTCTACCTCGTGGGATGACGCAAGAAAAAGAAGCCAACTCTGTACAGATTTCCAAAGAAGAAATAAAGCTGTCTTTATTTGTAGATCTATATATTTGTAAATAATGTAATTTTTATGTAGTAAATCCTAAATCCTTAAGGGTCGTCAAAAATTCCTAGAATTAAGAAATGGGTTTGGCAAAGTCATGATGAAAGGTCAACGTGCAATAATTAACGATATTTATGCTAGCGACGAGCGACCGGAAAATGGATTTTAATATCCATTACTGATAACATTAAATGTATTATGTGGAAATAAACATATCACAGTATATATAGGACTTATATCCTCAGAACTACACAATATTACTGAGGAGAATTAAAGAAACTTAACTGGCAAAATATATTATGTTGATCAGAACACCAGATTGGTTATAATACCCATCGTCCTTTAATTCATCAATAGATTAATTGCAATACAAATGAAAATCCCAACAGGCTTTTCAGTAGAAAATGCTTCTAAACGCACACAAACTGAGACAGTTTTAAAATAGGACAGTTTTAAAACGGAGGACTCACCCAGTCTGGTTTCAAAGTTTGCAGCAGGAATGGCGTCCACGAGCTGTGGACGTTAAAGCAGACGTGCAGATTGACAGCACAGAACGAATCCCCCAGAGACTGACTGCACGTCAGGGAGCGACTGCTTTTTTTGCAGAGAGGAGAAAGGACAGTCTTTCCACCAAATGATACTAGGCAGACATCAAGCACCGATTTTAACTTGAATCACAGATCTGAATAGAAAACTATAAAAGTTCCCGAAGAAATAATAGAAAATCTTTGTGACATTGGTGCAGGCAAAGATCACTTAGAATGCAAAACACGTAAACCTCATAAAAGAGAAACTTCACCAAATTAAAGACTTTGTTCTCAGGAGGATATCAAAGAAATGAAAAGGACTTCCATGGACTGGAGAAAATATTCACAATACGTATGTCAGACCAAAGGCTGTTGTCCAAAATGCAACTCCTTTATAGCAACACAAATAGACAATGGGGTGCCTGGAGGGCTCAGTCCATTGAGTATCTGACTCTTGATTTTGGCTCAGGTCATGAATCTCAGGGTCATGAGATCGAGTCCTGCATTCGGCTCTGTGCTCAGTGAGGTAAGGAGTCTCTTTGAGAGTCTCTCTCCCTCTCCCTCTTCTCCTCCTACCCCCACTACTTGCCCTTGCACTCTCCTTTTCTCTCAGATAAATAAATCTAAAGAAAAATAATACAAACAGCCAAATGTTTAAAATGTTGACAAATGTTTTAACATGCCATTTATAAGCCAAAAAGCGGTAAATGATCAATAAACACGTGGGAAAGTGTTTAGGTTATCAAAGAAATGCACATTGAAATCCCAAGAAGTTAACAGTGCCAGCCACTAGAATGGTGACCATTCTAGATCCAGAAAATAGCAGGCGCTGGTGTGGATGCGGAGAAGTGTTCTAGTCAGTGGTGGAAGGTGAAATGAGGAGCCCCGTGGGAGGATGCTTACAGAGTTGAGTGTACACTTACTTTACGGCCCAGCATTCAATCTCCCGTTTACATGGGAGAAGCAAGAACATATCCCACACAGAGACCAGCTCATGAGTGTTCCCAGCAGTTTTATTCTCCACGGCCACTGAATGAGTCCATTTAAAATTATGCCCTAATAATATGCCTACAAATACCATTGCAGGCAACCTGAGAAGTAACTAAGAAAGCGTGATCCGTGCAGCAAAATGAAGTTTACAGAGAAAGAGTGAAATGGGAAAATACTGTATATAGGAAAACAGAAACAAACAAAAATATACTACAAAAAAAAAAAAGCTAAGTAGATAAATCAGTACTTGTGATAAATGTAAGTGAGTTTCATTCATGTCAAAAATGACATAATCTTACAAACTAGGTAAAAAAAATCCTATTACAAGTGAGTCTTAGAGACACACCAAATATGAAGTGGGAAAGAAGGGAAGGAGGGGGAAATGATCATCACATGTCAACTAAAAGCAAGCCAATGGATTGATGTAAGTGTGAAATAAGTGAGAATTCAGAGTGAAAAGCGCAGTGGAAAAGTCAGATATTCATAAAATAAAAGGAATAGTGCTCTAAGAAAATATGCCTATCAGAAAATGTTTGCACCCCAAAACAGAGCTTAAAAACACACAGAGCAAATAAATATGAGTAGAAGAATCTCAATCACAGGAAGAAGCATTAACTGAAATCTCAGAAATAAACAAATGAAGTGGAAAAAAATAAAAAGAGTAGAAAAGTTGGATACCTATTTAATAAGCCTGTTCTAATTTGCCTTTCGCTATTGAAATTGAACAATTATAGGAGACACTATATTCTTTTTAAAATATTCATGAAACGACCCCAAAGACTGATCATTTATTATTGTACGATGAGATCTCAACATTTTTTAATCAAACAACCTTTGAGTATATTATCTCTCTCTCCTTTTTTTTTCTCTCTTTTTTTATGTAGGTTCCACACTCAGTGGAGACCAACACAGGCTGAAGCCATGACCCTGAGATCTGAGCTGAGACCAAGAGTCCAGCGCTTAACCCACTAAGCCACCCAGGCACCCCGGGCACATTATCTCTTAATAAATACAAAAAGGGTGTTTTGTATTTGGGTGGCTCAGTTGGTTAAGCACCCAACTCCTGATTTTAGCTCAGGTCATGATCTCAGGGTCCCCTGATGAAGCCTGATGTCAGGCTCCGTGCTCGACCTGGAGTCTGCTTAGGATTCTCTCCTTCTCTCGCTGCCCGCCCCCACTCGCTCTTGCTCTCTAAAAAACATTATTTTAAAGTGGTGCTTTAAAAACCATAGATATGAATAGGAAAAATTAATGTGCAGACACAACCGAAATTCCAGGTAGAAGGTCATTAGAACTATGCAAAGACATTTTAAAACTGAGCCATAATGAAATGATCCTGGGAATGTGAATAGCCAATAGTGTCTTAGGGATAAGAAAATCTAAGGCAACGGAATCCTAGGCAGTAAACAGCAAGGACTTGGCAACACGGAGGCTTCTTCAATCTACTGTCAGCTGGAGAACAAACCTTGAGGGCACAGGCCGTTGTGTGCCGTGGGACCCTGCTGTAGCGTCCACCGGGAGGACAGGAATGCTGTCACTCTTGTGCTTCAGAAAGATGAGCGGCTCGGTGTCCCACGACGTGGGGTGGACGGCTGTCTTCCAAGCTCGTGAACTGGCCTCTGGCATGCGTACACATAGGCCTCACGTGGCTGCAGGTGCATCTACATACACAAAAGCACTCCCAGAAAGCGCTAGGTGGTCCGCACGCACTCTGAGGACGGTCAGTGAGGTTGAGGTTGTGGTCTATAATGGGTTGAATGCTGACCCACCGAAGATAGGCTTGCGTCCCAGTCCCAGAGCCTGTGAATAGGATTTTGTTTGGAAAAACATTGTCCGCAGAAGTGAAGTACAATTCGAGACGACGTGCTCCTGGGCTATCTGCGTGCACCCTAAGCCCAGGGACAGCTCTATGTAGGAGAGACAGAGGAGGAGGAGGAGTGTGCACAGGACAGTGGCCTTGGGAACAGGGAGGCAGAGATCAGAGCAGGTGCCCCAAGAACCTGCCAGAGCAGGAGAGGGAGGGATGAAACCATTCTGCCCCAGAGCCCTCCGAGGGGCCCACCCTGCCGACACATGAGTCTCAGACCCTGGTCCCCAGAGCCAAGGAGAATGACTTTCTGCGGCGTCCTGCTGCCCAATCTCGGGCCGTTTGAGCGGCCCCCGGTAAGGCCACTGAGTCAGTAAGGTTGACATTGTTCAGATGAACCACAGGTTCGTGTCTGCCGTGTGTCGATGAAGTAGCAAGCCCCACTCGTTTTTGTTTGGACTTGGTTCCCTTGTGAAGGAGGAAAGCCAAAGCCCCAGTCGCTGGAGGGTCAGGCTGGGCAGGGTCTCCGTGGGCTCTCGCCTGTGGGCACAGCATGGCCTCCGCTCCAGCCGGGACAGGGTGCAGAGGGGGCAGACTCCTTCCGTCCCACTGGCCTGCAGCTCGTGGCGTGATCAGACCGTGCGGCCGGCATTCTGGAAACCTCAGGCTTTGTTTCCCGTGATGACATCCTCCACGGCCACGCAGGGTTCCATGGCTTGGACACTGTACTTCCGAGGTGTCCGTGTTCTGGGGCGCTGTAGGGTCCTCAACCACACAGGGCCTGTCGCCACAGCTGGACAGCCGAACACCACCTCCTGTGGACATCCCGCTCTGGCAGAGGGGTGCTGATGAGGGACGGTCGCAAGTCTCCGCCGCATCGCCTGGAATGGCCCGTCCCTGCGTCCCTCCAACAGCGCGTAATTACTGACGGAGGGCCCTGGGCCACCTGCTCAGTCACAGAAGCAGTTATTTGGCTTTATTTCCAGGTTTTTTTAATTACTTATGATTTCCAGGGTTTTATGATTATCCTGTCTTATCAATGCATGACCTAGCCAGTTAGAGCATCCCTCTGCACATTTCCTTTCGGATCTCTCGGCTTCCCTCTTTTTCAGTGTCTACTCAGCATTCCACAGCAGGGCTCTAATAGCAAGCCTATTGCACTGAGGACCTATTTTCTACTCCCTCTTTCTTTAATTATAAAAAGCGACATACTTGTGGTATAAACTAATATGAAAATTAGTAAGTACATGAACCTATCGTAGAGGAATTATTCTAGCCCTCAGAAGTTAAGCATCCTTAACCGTACACCGTGAATCCCAACAAACCCTGCAGTGTGTCCGGGATGGGCAAGATTTCAGAGCTGCTGGGTGGGCTCCGGGGGTGCAGCTGGGGGGCCCTAACTTATCGCACCCCCGATGTACGCTCACGCGGTTTCCAGGACTTCACAATGATAAGCATGCATTCGTGAATGCTCTGAGACCCACTCCGGGGTTCTCCCATAGTTCAAATTTCTAGAAACAGAATTCCTATTGAGAAACTATGAAGATTAGAGACTATAAACATTTAAAAATAGCTTCCAAAAAACTTAACTTATGTCCTGCCCTTCTTCCCCGCCACCGTTCTCCCCGCCATCATTCTCACGTTTGCATGAGCTCTCCTCTTGTTTAATTTCCAATAGGCTAGTTGGGGGAGATTTTGTTAACTTATATTATTGTTACTAGGTGTTTGTTTGTTATTTGGGGGATTATGCAATAATTTGCAACCTAAAACTTGCATTTTTTTTTACAGATTTTATATACTTTATAAACGTATGTATTTTTTGTGGGAAATGTGTGAATATGCATGCACACATATTTCGGAATTTCTATCACCACCTGTACTTGGTCACATAGCATGGATCAAGTAACAGCTGGTACAGAGATTCCCCTTAGAGACAGAACCATCTTTGTGGGCGCAAACCCCTCTTAAGAGACTTAAGGCTGGCCTTGTCACCCTTGGCAGAAGCACTCTCGTAAGCGCTGTGGCCGGGCTGCTCTTCGTGAGGAAGCGTGGGTGCCGTGTGGCTTCTCCCAGTGGGAAAGTGCAGAGCGGGAAAGCAGGCCTGGGAGACAGGAACAGCAGGGAGAGGGAGGTGACCGTCCAGGGGAAACATAGCACAACGTAAACCAAAGCTGGCCTGATCTTGAAGCAAACCCGCCCCCACCCTTCCCATCTCCTCCCACGTCCAGTAAAGGCAGGGGACTCGGGGAGGAGCAGCAGGTCCGGCCTGCAGAGTGAGCTGGCTGGGCGGACGGTGCGGCCCGGAGCATCCTGGGAGAGCAGGTGTGGAGGGCAGCTGGCACCTGCGGCCGGCAGAGCCCACGTGGCCTGCAGATCTGATCTGCGAGCTAGCGCCGCAGGACTTCAGCCGTTGTCCTGGTGGCGGAGAGTCTGGTGTGGAACAGGTCAAACCAGTTGTGCTGAGGAGGACCTCTCACCTGCAGGGAGGTGTGTGCGACCTGGGGGCACATTCCAGCCGCTGGTGGAGTGGTGGGCTGGGGGCGGGGTCAAGAGAAGTCCTAGAGAGAAGGGCCTCAGGCAGCCCCACGCAGGAGCAAAGCCAGCTCCTAATTCTTAGAGGATGCCATCAGTATGGCAGTCTCGAAAGGACTGAACCCCACTGCTCGCGGGGCTATGTCAGGGTCAGGGGCCGGGAAGAGGGGCACATAGGGAGCCGGCACTCAGCCCCAGGCCCAGGGAGGCCCCTGGCAAATTTCAGCTTGAGCAGCTGTAGGGCAGCATGGGGACCCGGAAACCTGGGGTAAAAGAGCAGGGTCACCGGACACCCAGGGAAATGAGAGGCCAGACACGGGCATGGCAGGCCCCACTGGCCCTGTCCTCTGAGGGGAGCAGCTGTGGTCTCGCTTGTCCCTGCCTGGGAAAGCGGCCGTCCCCCACTTGTGGAGAGCAGTCAGTAACGGTTCGCGTCTAAGGCGGCGTGTTGATTCGGAATTCCTCCTCAGACTTGTGTCTTCTGCATATATAATTGAATGGTGCCCCCCCCACACACACACAGCATCCACCAAAAACCCAGGAATGCGGCCCTGTTTAGAAATAGGGTCTTTACAGACCTGCTTAGGGTAAGGAATTGCCTAGATTCGAGTGGGCCTAAATGGAAGGGCAGGGTTCTTCCAGATAGAGCAGACCTGGGGGAAGGGAGTGATTGGAGCAGGGTGGCCCCAGGAGCCGAAGGATGCGGGAGCCACACCCTGCGGACAGCCCCATTGCAAGCCCCTGGCCTCGAGGTCTGACTCGATGAATTCCTGTCATTCTAAGCCACCCTGCCTGTGGTCCTGTGGCGACCGCGGGCTGCTCTCCTTAGGACTTCGGAAGTCTGTGGCCACATTCCCCAGATACAGCACCTGCCTTCCCTGTGCCTTCCGGATGTTCACTCTCTCTTCATTGTGGCTTCTGCGCAGAGGTCGCCTCCTCAGTGTGACCTTCTCCCTCGGGTACTGATAATAGCCCTGTGATTGCTGGCTCTCTTTCCCTGTTTTTTTAGCCCTGCTCGCTCCCGGAGAAAACACCCTCGTCCGGCACACCAGCTCAGACACGTGTCTCCATCACACGAGACAGCTCCCGGGGCCTGGGTCCAGCCCAGCCACCAGTAACCGTGTGCTGTGGGTGCAGGGGCCCAGCCACGAGCGTCTCTCTGAGTGTCAGCCAGTACCAGCGGGGCTCCTTAAACGGAGGCCCAGTCCTCATACTACTCCGAAGCATAAGCCTGGAAATCTAAATCGGTGAAGACCAGCCCACTGAGATACACGGCCATGAATCTGTCATTCGGCCCAACAGTGAAGGCGATGACGTAGCCGTGAGAAACTATGCTTTGCTCACTGTTGGTTAAGAAAAACACATCGAAAATGGATTCAGGTGAGACAGAGGCTCATTGGAGAGGACACTGTAATACCACTAAAAATAAAAAAAAAAAGAAAGCATGCTGTGCGCCCTAGACAGATGAACATGTCCTCCAGCAAACATGAGAGACGTAGCAGGGGATGAGAGGAGCATGAGCGCTGAGGCTGGGGAATACAGGCCGGCATTCCCTGGACGCACAGGAAGGCGGCCGTGGACAGCGGGACACCTGGCGTGAGAGCCAGCATCAAGCCGTAAAGCCACTCCCGACACTCGCAGGAGGTCCGCAGCTCGTGTTTTGGGATCTCAGTGCTGTCTGTGCGGGCTGCACGCGCGTCTCTCCCCGGGTCCCGGCGGGCGGAGGAAGGCACTGCTCGGCGACCTCTCTGCCCCACGGCGCTAAGTCCTCTCATGTGAAGTGAGGATGCGATAGGATTGTCATTAATAACCCAAGCATTCCAGTGTCAACACTCATTCTCACTTCTCTGAACATAAATTCCCAAAGGAAACAGGATTAGGTTTCACCAAGCCCTCTCTTCCCCGGTGTGCACGGAATCCTGGCTAAGGCCCCCGGCCTGTGTGCATCAGCCAGGGAAAGCAGAGGGGCCCGGCATGCGCTCACTTGGACGGCTGGCCATCGCCTCCCACCCTCAAGGAGTCTGCCAGGATTCCCCTGGGACCGAAAGCCCTAACCTGTATGTTGAGCACCATCCCCGGACACGAATCAGCTGGACATGAATGCCGCTCTCCCTGGTTCGGTTAGGAGGCTGAGGGTAGTGGTCTGGGAACAAGCGAATTCCAGCCTCGCCAGGTGAGAAGAAGCCGGCCGCCTTGACTCGCTGATCAGTGTGGCTTGCAGGGACTTGTCTTAATGAAGGGCAGGCATGGGCTGGCTGGAACTCCAGAAATGCATCGTCTCACGGTTCTGGAGGCCGAAGGCCCAAACAGGTGTGTGCACAGTTCGTTCCTTCCGAGGCCTCTCTCCTTGGCGTGTAGAGGCTGTCTTCCCCGTGTCCCCCTGTGCAAGTCTGTGTCCTGAAGTCCCGTGGGGACACGGCCACACGGGGTCAGGACCGTCCCGAAAGGCCTCGGGAGGTGCTTGCTGCTGTAGAGAGACAGTCCCGTGTCGAGGTACAGGGTTGGGGCTTCCACAGAGGAACGGGGGGGACAGAGTCACCCCACAGCAGTTCTCAGAAACTATTTGCCTCTGTATCTGATGAACACATAACTTAACAGAAAAGTGAAGCCAAGTAAAAAATGTTGAATTCTCTCATAGCTTCAGTCATGAGGACTGAGGATGCCCGGGTCATTCACAGTTCTGGTTTGTGGCGAGGATGACCCAGGAGGTGGGGACCCACAGCACCCCAGAGACGTGCAGGGTGTACACGGCGTGGTCATGGGTAGTGGTTGGCGAAACCACCTGTGCAGCGTGGGGCTCTCTAGGGCGGCCGGCCAAGCCCCCGCACCTGCCCACGGCCCCGCGGGCTCACGCTCCCTTTCCCAGAAGCTAACAGTCACAGGGATGTCACTGAAGCACAGTGGGTTCCTCTGAACCCCCCATCAAAGTCCCTGTGTTTACTCTCACCGTGCACTTGCCGCCCACTGCGGTCCTGCTGGGCGGCCGCTCTGACTTGCCCCTTTTCCAGGTGAGCCTCACAAATCCCGAGCTCGCTGTTTTCCTGGAGAAGGCTTGGCGTTCATCTGACCCCACGTTCCCTGCCAGCTAAGTGGTCTTCTGCTGCTCTTCCCTCCTGCCCTGACGGCTATATCCTCATGCTCATTTCCAAATAGCCTCCGTCCTCCTTCCCTTGGGAGAGAGGGCTTCTTCCTGAGAGCACCCTGAGCTCCCTTTCGGGCCTCTTCTGTCTGCTGGTGGCCCTCACGTCCAGGACCCTTCCTAACCTGAAGCCACTCCGGGAGCACAGCCCTCTGCCACCGTTGCTAGAAAGTCAAGCTTTGGAAACACCCCAGTGCCCTTTGCGTGAGCCAGGCTGAGCCTGCTGTGAATCCCAAGTAGTCAGGGCAACAGACAGTATTTCACTAAGTCCGTCATTCAGCTGGAAGCTCCTTCCAATGCTGGCAGGGACACAGCAGCTCATCCTGCTGAAAGGGGGTGAACACATCATGCGAGCTCTCCCTGATGGGAAGGAAAGCTTTCTCTGGCTGTGCATGGAATCCCAGGGACCCCAACTCTACCACTGCAGTTTCAGCCTGGCATCCTGATGATGGCTGGGCTATGAGGCAAGAGGACATCCTTCCATCTCGGCTTCATCTACCCTGGCTGTGGTTATTTATCTCTTTTCCCTCATGGACTATGGCTGAATTCAGTCTAAAACAGAGATTTGTCCCCATCGTCCCCATTAGAGCACAGGGATACCTGGGGTCAGCATCAGGAAATGGATTCCCATGCCTCTGTCAACCAAAAAAGAAATTAGAAATATGAAAGGAAGTGTTAAAGCCAAATTAGAGCTGAAGAGAAGCTAGGAGAGCCAGCATGCTGTCCCAAACTCTCCTCACGGCTCTTGACTGACATGTTAAGTGCATGGAAGGTGCTCTGCTAGGCCCCAAGGGTTGTTTCTTTCTGAAGAAGAGCCTTCCATGAATGGCACCGTAACCCTATTTTACAGATGAGAAGTTGAAGGTCACAGGGACCAGGTAATCAGCTCAAGGTCAGTGTAACACTATTAGGAAACACACTGTTCCAAACACGGTGGTTTAAATCAAAAACACCATTACCTGCCATGATTCAGTGAGTTGGCCCCTTCTGCTGGACACCCCTCAGGGGTTTCCGTCGCTGCGTCCAGCCAGGAGCCCATGGTGTGTCCAGGCCGTGTGTCCTCTGTCCATCGAGGGGTCTAGCCTGAGCCTCCTTATAACATGGTCACTGGGGGGCCCAGGAACCGAAGCCCCCAGGCCCCTTATGGAGCTGGAAGTCACTCAACGTTTCTTTCATTGCATTCTCTTGATGGAGAACTGTCCTAGGCCAGTGCACATCCAAGGGAAGGGGGAGGACCTCTCCCTCCCGGTGTGAAGAGCCCAAGACACAGGTGTGGAAGGCTGCAAGGAGCACGGTCCATTCACAACAGACAGTGAACATTGTTGCTTCCTGGGTTCCCAGGGGGCTCAGTCGGTGAAGCGTCTGCCTTCGGCTCAGGTCATGATCCCAGGTCCTGGGATCGAGTCCTGTGTCAGGCTCCCTGATCAGCGGGGATCTGCTTCTCCCTCTCCCTCTGCCTGCTGCTCTCACTGCTTGTGCGCTCTCTGTCAAATAAATAAAAAAAAATACAATCTTTAAAAAATAATAAAAAGAAAAATAATCACTTTCTTCAGATGGTAGGGAATGGGGAAGAGAGGTGAGGAGGCTGTTGTAGAAATATTTTAGTCTTCAAAATATGAGGCTGCATAAACTCTGACAAAAGTAAAAGCAGAAGTAGAAATCAAGACAGACTAGGTAAGATCCATGAATAACATGAAAACATGGGGCTGGGGGTTTCAAACAAGCGATTTGCAGAAGAAACAAACTTAAGGCTTGGAAAAATCCACTGTCCATGGAATAAATGACATCTTACATCGTTAAAAAAAATTGTAAATGAATAGAAAATGCTGTTGTATAAGTCCTGTTGTTATAAGAAACACATTTTATATTCTAGGTTCTTTAAAAAATAAATATCTTCTATCCACCAAAAGGTCACAACTTTATAACAGATTATACTAACAGATTATACTACAAAAATCAAGGACTTATTTAAACTAAAAAATACTCTAAATTGACTTGAAAGACCAAAAATTTAGGAAAATAATCTCAATTTACATGAATGTACAAGGTTTTATATCATAAATTATAAATATCACTTATTAATAATAGAGAGATCAACCATCCAATAGGCAAAAAAGCAAAGAACCTGAGCAGACAGCTCACAGAGCGGAGAGAAGACTGTCCAGGGAACACAATGAGGACACCCAGCCTCAGATGTAACACAAGACAAGGGAGAGTTCACACACAAGTAAAATATAATTTACTGCAGTCAGATGGACAGAGACAGAAATGGTGGAGATCTTGGGGGTCTAAGGATGGTTTGGTAAACAAGAAGACTGATGTAAATATGTACTCTTCAGGAGTATTTTGAACACTGCTTTATAATTTTAGTAAAATATGAGATGTAGATGTTTATTAATTGAGACACTGTACATGATAAAAAAAATCAGAAGTAAGTGGAAAAGTCAGTCAAGTCCCCACATGTCCCCAGCTTGTCCCCCCACACCCTTTGTCCCAGGCGACCCCCCCACTACTGGTTAACACTAGCTGGTATGTTCTACAATGTCGTATGAACGCAGTCATATACTCTCCCCTCTTTTGTATCTATCTCGTGTTTCAGCATAATGTGTCTGAGATTCACCCACGATGTGTGTGGTACTTCATGCCTTTTTATTAGGGCACAGGTTGCATTCAGTAAATAGATCCCAATTTAACTCCTCCATCTGTTGATAACTACTTGGATTGTTTCCACCTTGGGGCTAGTATAAATAATACCACCACCAACATCTGGGTCAAAGAGTTTGCAGGGCATGTGTTCTCTTGGGTAAATACTCAAGAGTAGAATTTCTTAGACAAGCTATAAGCATGTGTTTAACTTTATATGAACTACCAGTAGTTTTTCAAAGTGCTCAAGCAACTTCACGCTTCTGCCAATGGTAGTTAAGACTCAGTCGTTCCTCATCATCACTGACACTTGATATTATCGGTCTTTTTAAATTTAGCCTAATTCTAATGTTTTACATTTGCATTTCTCTTACAATAGATGTTACAAGAAAGGTTTATTGGCCATTTATCTATCTTCTTTTGGCAAGTTTCCATTCAAGATTTTTATTACCCATTTTTATCAGACTCTGTCTTCTTATCAAAATATGTGATGTGTTCACATACATATATAAATAAACATAATTATTGTCAAATTATACACTATAAACAATGTATCCTATATCACAAATTACGTACAATATAATCTACATCGGAATTACACACTGTGGTTCGCCTTTTCATCATATCGTCTCTGTTACCAACAGAAAATTTGCAGTCCAACTGATCTCTTTTCTCTTTTAAGGATATTCTTGTATATATCCTATCAAAGGAAAAGTTGCATACCCCAAATTGTAAAAATTTTCTCATTCGTTTTTTCCAGATGGTTCAGCTTTCTCATGTAGATTTATGATCCATTTCAAAATAGCTTGGTAAATGATGTGAGGTGGAAGACATCTGCATTTTTTTTCATGTGGATATTGTGTTATTCTTGTGTCAGGGCATTGATGTGAAGACTGAGTGATCACATACAGGTAGATCTATGTCAGGACGCCCTGTTCTGCTCTGTGGACCTGTGGTCTATCTTTTCACCAGCACTGAGTTGTCCTAGTTACTATAATTTTATAGTAAGGCTTAAAGTCAAGTAGCAAAAGATTTCCAAGTTGGTTCTTCTTCAAAACTGTTGGACTAATCCTGTTCTTTGTAATTCCACATCAACTCTAGACTCAATCTATCAGTTTCTACAAAAAAACAAAAACAAAAACAAAAAAACCCAAAACCCTACTAATATTTTGATCAGTGTTGTACTGAGCTCACATATCACTTCTGGGAGCATGAACAGCTATCTGAGCAGCATGGAGCTTGCAGTCCAGGTTATTTCCATCTCCTTCACTTCCTCCCAGCACTATATTGTAGTGTTTCGTGTAGAAATTTTGTGTAATATATTCGATCTAATTGACTTCTATTTGTTTAAATTTAAATTCTCATTTGTTAAAAAATTGTTAAAAATTAAATTTCCTGGGATGCCAGGGTGGCAGGGTCTGTTGAATGTCCAACTCTTTGATTTCAGCTCAGGTCATGATCTCAGGGTCATGAGATTGAGCTCCACGCTGGGCTCCGCGCTCAGCAGCGAGTCTGCTTCTCTCCCTCTCTCTCTGCCCCTCCACGACCCCAATCTAAAATAAAGAAAAAAAATCTTTAAAAAAAAGAAGTTTCCTATAATATCCTGCTTCACTGTAGAAATATAATTTATGGGACGCCTGGGTGGCTCAGTTGGTTAAACGACTGCCTTCGGCTCAGGTCATGATCCCGGAGACCCGGGATCGAGTCCCACATCGGGCTCCCTGCTCGCCGGGAAGCCTGCTTCTCCCTCTCTCACTCCCCCTGCTTGTGTTCCCTCTCTGGCTGTGTTTCTCTCTGTCAAATAAATAA
>PITA01023427.1:0-28171 GCA_004023965.1 Spilogale gracilis
AACTAGGGTAATCCAGGGAGGGAAACGAAACAACAGAGACTTTGGACACAGAAACAAACCGAGGGACTTGGAGGGAGGGGGGTGGGGGGATGGGAGAGCCTGGTGGTGGGTACTGGCGGCGCCTAGAGCGTGGAGCACTGGGTGTTGGGAATGGGAAAAAAAAAAATTTAGTAACAATAAAAAAATAAATAAATAAATTTAAAAAAAAAATAAAATATTTTTAACCTAATTACAGTATATATATAATTTTGTTTCTTCATTTTTCCCTATTTCCCAAACATTTTTCATATATTTGAGTACTCTTCACAAATGTCATTTTTATTAGTTGTGTCATATTTCACTGAATACTATTTCTCATCATTTAGATATTTGTAATTTTTTCAACTTATATTTAACCTGAGATGAATTTCCTCATTGTGAGCTTTTTCAGATTTTAGGTTATCTTTAAAATAGATTTCCCAAATATAAAAGTATATGAATATTCTAAAGTTGTATACCATCAATTCAAAATATACTATAATAAGAATTTGGTTAAAGAATAAATGCATATATTGAGGTATTCTTCTGGACTGAATTTTTGTTAGCGTTCATTTCTTGTTAAGCATCAAGAATATTTTAAATATATTTTAAAATTTAGTAGATATCAAATTATCTTGATTAATGTTTAGTTGATAGAATTGCTTGAATTCTATGCTTGATTTTGTTAATGTGGGACTTTAATGAGCCTATTATAAAATCATGTAAATGTTCAGCAAGCACCAAGTGCATGTTAATGATAAATTAATATTTATTAGATTTCACGTGTTTTGTGATCCAATATGGACATTTCTCTCATGGTCACAACTCTTCTTTGAAGACAAAATTAGATGCTGAATTAAAATAACAATTCTTTGCCACTCCTGAAGTTTTTGTCTTTATCTTATCACCATCACTTTTAATGTGAATATAAGTTGTCATATTTACTTGTAATTATTAATCATGAATTTAACTTTTACCCATTTGAAACCTTGGAAAACTATTTAATTCTATTAATATAAAGTGGCATTTATAAACTACTGCTTTTATTCAATAAACTGAAGTATATATTAGTGTATGAAAACCACAGCTATGATTTTTATAAGTGGTTACTTTTTCATCTTTAGGTTATTTATAAACATTAAACCTTTTTCTTATAGAATAAGCGAAACATCAGAAGTCAGGAAATGTAGTTTGTTTCTTGAGTTAATTGTTTATAATGAAGAATAGTATCTTTTCATGGCTCATGTAATGTTAAACATTCAGGTGAATCTATATTTTGTTTTTCAGGTGTTTCATTTTTTACTTTTGGTACCTTAAAGAGTGTTGGGCTTTCCCACGCTCCTACCCTTCTTGGCAGACCTTCATCAGACAATCCCAATGTCTTAGTTTTGAAAACCCACATAAACTTACTTTGTGGTGGTGTTGCTGGAGCAATAGCACAGACAATATCGTAAGTTTCTTCATCAATTTAATTAAATCGCAGTTTCAGTCTTCATTTTCAGCTTTAGTTAATCATTTTTTTTCTAATAGATAATTAAAACCCAGGATCCCTTGCCAAAGTATAAGCAGTAATCTGATACATTTTTCTAGATGTAGCACTTTAAGCATGTTGTAAATAATTAGGTGCCAAATTGACCAAATTAGTTTGAACCCATTGAGATTCCTATGGATTCATTTAAAAGAAAGAAAGAGGGTCACCTGGCTGGCTCAGTCCACATAGCATGTCACTCTTGATCTTGGAGTTGTAAGTTCAAGTCCCACATTGGATGTAGAGATTACTTAAAAATAAAAACTTCAAAAAATTTTTTTTAATGAAAGAAAGATAAAAAAAGCAAGTTAGAAAGAATTACTAAGTATGGTCTTCATCCATATTTTCTCATGAATTTTGCCTTCATTAGTTTCTGAAGTTTGAGCTGTGTGTGTGTATGTGTGTGCGCGTGTGTGCGTGTGTAAGGAGGCACTTCTCTTGCACTAAATCTTGAAGGCCTCCTTTGTGCCAGGCAGTCTACTAGACTTTGGGACATTTGCTGAAGGAAAAACAAAATTATTGCCTCAAAAAGCCTATATTCTTCAGACAGTGGCAATACAATAGAATTATATCTTAATAGAAGTTGTAGTGGGAATGTAAAGGTGTTACTGTATTGTAATTGGAAAGGTGATTTTCACGAATTTCCCGGCCCAAGAGAGATTGAGTAGGTGGTAGATGAGATCAAAAGAGGCTGGAATACTAGGAAGGGGGAACTTTTCAGGAAGAAGAAAAGCTTTCTGTGACTTGAGGAGTATCATGAAAAGCAGGAAGTAGTGTCACAAAGACAAAAGAGTATCCAATGGAAAAGAAAAGTCAAAGTAAGATAAGTATCCAAACGCATCAGTACCAATGTTCATTGGATTTTGCAATTAAGGATCATCTTTGCAAAAGCAGATTCAGTGTGCTTGCCTGCGGAAGCAGATCATAGGAAGGTTGAAGGTAAAGAAGAAAAGGCGTGTGGTTTACTTTTGTAAACCTGACTGTGGAAACTTGCTAATTTGCAGAAACATGATCACCCTCTAGCTTCCTGATTCTCTTCTTGCTTTTACTGCCTTTTTTCTTTGCTACTCACTTCCATTTAGATCCTTAAAATATGTCTTTTTTCCCCACTTCTTTCTTTAACTGTATTCTGCACCTATTGACTCTTACCAAATCCAAAGTCTCCCTCTCAGTTCTTTTGCTTCCTTCCATTTGTTCTAGTTCTGGGTTTTTGTAACAGTACCCTCTTTTGGCAATAAACCTTCCTGGCCTTCCCTTTTCAGCTATCTTGTTGATTCATGTCCTCGTCTTCCTACCTACTCATGCTGATTTGTTAAGGCCCAGCCTGACTTTAGGCCTCTGCTCTTCCCATGAATACCTAAAATAGCTCATCTATCTTTATGGTTTCAGTGGTCACTTCACACAGATTACAAATTCTATTTAAATCTTCATTACTCATTCTCCATTACTTCTCTAGCAAGCTCTTCGATGTTTCTTCTTGGACCTCTATCATCAGTGCAAACTCCGTAGTTCAGATATTACTTTTTTCTCTTCCCCTTGGTGACAGTTCTCAGCTCCTAGCTTTCTTATTTGTCACTAATAACTCTTAATCTTTTAGCCTTGGCAATACCTTGAAATCAATTTTCACATTTTCAATTATCACTCTGTCTTATCATTTTTTATTGTAGAACATTGCCTAGCATGCTTTTTCTTTCCTTCCATTATTTCCCTTATTCTGCTCCCTATACTTGGTCTTCTTATGTTCTCTCTTTTCTACTAAACAATTCACTGTACTCACATATGTCTTTTCCTGCTTGGAAACAGAGTCCTTCAGATTAAGGTTTTTGTCCCTTAATTCTCATAAACTTTCTTCCTCTTACTACCCTCCTTAAAAAGTAATTCCTGGAGATGCTATTGAAATGTATAGGAGCTTCAGTGATTGGTAATGTTATTTCTTAAGCAGTTTGATTAAAAAACATGGTTTTTTTCTCAATTATAACATTTCATTGAAAATATAAATGTATATAAAAGTATATTATTACTTTTGCTATAAATCATTTAGGCATATATTCTACATTCCTATTCAAAGAGTTCAAATGGAACTCTTTGAATAGGAATGTAGAAAACAGCTTTGTCACATTGGAAAATGTCTCTAAGATTCAATTTATTAATGTTGGGATAATAGTGCCTACTTCATGCAGTTGTAAAAATAGAATGAGATAATTTACATATATTGTTTAGCATAGGACCTAACACAAAAAGTCAATATTAGCAAAATAAAAATAATTTTTTAAAAAATCACCTAGGGTTGGGGTAGAAATCACCTGGACCACTCCTAAAAGAGATTACTTTTGTATATTTCATTTCAGGTAATTTTTTTTTATATAGAAGTTTTTCTGTCTTCTAAATGCAATATGTGTATTGTTGGTTTTGCCCTTAAGGAAAAACTTTGTTGGTCTACTGTATACTGTGGGACTTACTGAATACTCTTAGAGTAGTGATTCTCAACTTGGGGTGATTTTGCCTCCAGGGAACATTTATTAATGACGAGACAATTTTGATTGTCATAGCTGAGGGTATGTTACTGACATGTCGTCAGTAGAGGCCAGGGATGCACTTAAAGCACAGGATAGACCCCCACAACTAAGAATTACCCAGCCTAAAATGTTCATAGTGCCAGAGTTTAGGTTCCAATAATGAAAAATACTCAGTTGAATCTTCAGAGAGTACCACTTAATTTGGCCTTGAGGAATGAGTAGAACTCTGTATTGTAAAGATGACTGAAGAACCACCTAACCCAGTGGAACCATGAGCAAAAGCAAGACCTCTGTATTGCTGTGTGATTAATTCATGTGCGCATATATTGACTCCCAGATTAGACAAAACAATAAAGACATAGGAACACATTCTTTTCTAAGGAAATAATATACAGGGCTTTGTATTCAATAATAGTTGAGTAGAAAAACTAAAAATCATTTTTAAGTTCTTTTGCCTTTTTTTCTTTTAGTTACCCATTTGATGTAACTCGTCGGCGAATGCAATTAGGAACTGTTCTTCCAGAATTCGAAAAGTGCCTGTAAGTTCTTTTTGTCATTGTTCATTTTCTTTAGGACAATTTCTTTTTTTAAAAGATTTTATTTATTTTACAGAGAGAAACACAGCCAGGGAGGGAACACAAGCAGGGGGAGTGAGAGAGGGAGAAGCAGGCTTCCTGCCAAGCAGGGAGCCCGATGCGGGGCTCGATCCCGGGTCTCCGGGATCATGACCTGAGCTGAAGGCAGTCGCCTAACCAACTGAGCCACCCAGGCGCCCCAACTTTAGGAAATTTTTTTTTTTTAAAGATTTTATTTATTTGACAGACAGAAACACAGCCAGAGAGGTAACACAAGCAGGGGGAGTGAGAGAGGGAGAAGCAGGCCTCCCGCCGAGCAGGGAGCCCGATGTGGGACTCGATCCCAGGTCTCTGGGATCATGACCCGAGCCGAAGGCAGTCGCCCAACCAACTGAGCCACCCAGGCGCCCCAGGAAATTTTTTTAAAAAGATTTTATTTATTTATTTGAGAGAGGGAGAGTGAGAGAGAGCATGAGAGGGGAGAAGGTCAGAGAGGGAAACAGACTCCCCATGGAGCCAGGAGCCTGATGCAGGACTTGAACCTGGGGCTCCAGGATCATGGCCTGAGCTGAAGGCAATGGGCTAACCAACTGAGCGACCCAGGCACCCTTTTTAGGAAATTTAATGTTAAAAGTAAGTAGGGAGATAGAACTGTGGTCCAGATATTACTGTGAGATAGTGTTGCCAGTAAATGTTACAGACATAATCCAAACCGAATAGATTGGACTAATGAATCCGGCAATTCTGTAAATAATGCTTATAGTTGTTTGGAATGAATTGCTGCTTTTTTGTGAATTTTCAGCTTCTTTTTACACTTGCCTTCCAAAAGCTATTCAAGATGGCATTTGGCGGCACCTTCTTCTTCTTCTTCTTCTTCTTCTTCTTCTTCTTCTTCTTCTTCTTCTTCTTCTTCTTCTTCTTCTTTTTTAAGATTTTATTTATTTACTTGACAGAGAGAAACACAGCTAGAAAGGTACACAAGCAGTGGGAGTGAGAGAAAGAGAAGCAGGCTTCCTGCTGAGCAAAGAGCCTGATGCAGGGGCTCGATCCCACGACTCGATCCTGGGACTCTGGGATCATGACCTGAACTGAAGGCAGATGCTTAACGACTGAGCCACCCTGGCGCCATGCATTTTGGCTTCTTTTAAAAATGCTATTATGGGGGCACCTGGGTGGCTCAGTTGGTTAAGCGACTGCCTTCGGCTCTGGTCATGGTCCAGGAGACCCTGGATCAAGTCCCACATCGGGCTGCCTGCTCGGTGATAAGCCTGCTTCTCTCTCTCTCACTCCCCTTGCTTGTGTTCCCTCTCTGGCCATGTTTCTCTCTGTCAAATAAATAAAATCTTAAAAAAAAAAAAATGCTATTATAGGGGGTGTGTCTGGGTGGCTTAGTCAGTTAAGCGTCTCCCTTTGGCTCAGGTCATGATCCCAGGGTCCTTGGATCAAGCCCCATGACAGGCTCTGTGCTCAGCAGAGAGCCTGCCTCTCTCTCTCCTTCTGCTTGCTGCTCCCCCTGCTTGTGCTCTCTTTCTCTGTCAAATAAATAAATAAAATGTGGGGCGCCTGGGTGGCTCAGTTGGTTGAGCGACTGCCTTCAGCTCGGGTCATGATTTCAGAGTCCCGGGATTGAGCTCCACGTTGGGCTCCCTGCTCGGCGGGAGGCCTGCTTCTCCCTCTCTCACTCCCCCTGCTTGTGTTCTCTCTCTCACTGTATTTCTGTCAAATAGATAAAATCTTAAATAAATAAATAAATAAATAAATGAAATGTAAGGAAAAAAAAAGAACCTTCAAAGCAAAAATGCTATTATGGGGTTGGCTCGGTGGCTTAAGCATCTGACTTCGCTCAGGTTATGATCTCAGGGTCCTGGGATTGAGTTCTCTGTCCATCTGGGTATTGCGCTCAGTGGGGCATCTGCTTGTCCCTCTGACCCTACCTGCACTCGTGCTGTGTGTGTGTCTCTCTCTCAAATAAATAAATAAAATGTTTCCTAAAACTGCTATTATGGATCCTGAAATTGTCTTTTCATTAGTGGTTATAACGGTGTCATCATTTAACCATTGTCTTTCAGTACCATGTGGGAGACGATGAAGTATGTCTATGGACACCATGGAATTCGAAGAGGATTATATCGTGGTTTATCTCTTAATTACATTCGATGTGTTCCCTCTCAAGCAGTGGCTTTCACAACATATGAACTTATGAAGCAGTTTTTTCACCTCAACTAAAGAAAATCATGTTTTCTTTTTCTCAATAAAATCTCAAAGGGAGAAATAAAACGTTACTTTAATTTGGGAGGAACATTACTTGAAGGGGGATATTTGCCTTGTCACAGGAGCCACTGGTTTTTTTTAGTACTTGATTTTTTTTATTCATCACAAATCAAAAGTGCTTACTGTGCTTTTTGATGCCAAAAGCTGTACCTTAGAACATTGAAAAAAAATTCCTAAGCTGATGCTGGCTAATCAGTTAGGTTATTTGAAACTATCTTAAAGTGTTATTTCGAAGTAGAACTAACTTAAAATGGGATTCAAGAGGTTGCCATTAATTTTATCATGCTTTAATTCCAAGCTTTAATTATAATCATGATTTTGCAAAGACTCTGCCATTGGTTATTATAATAAATAGGCTTGGTGGGGCACCTGGGTGGCTCAGTTGGTTAAGCGACTGCCTTCGACTCAGGTCATGATCCCGGAGACCCGTGATCGAGCCCCACATCAGGCTGCCTGCTCAGTGGGAAGCCTGCTTCTCCCTCTCTCACTCCCCCTGCTGTGTTCCCTCTCTGGCTGTGTTTCTCTTTTTCAAATAAATAAATAAAACCTTAAAAATATAAAATAAATAGGCTTGGTTATATTGCAGTAGAATGATGAAAACTGAATTTTTAAGTTATATAAAACATAGCTTGGGAGGCAGTGCTTGACTGGCCCACCCAGAAGAGCATGCAACTCTTAATCGTGGGATTGTAAGTTTGAGCCCCACTATGGGTGTAGAGATTACTAAAAATAAAAACAGAAAACGAAAAGCTTACAAACACATAGCCTAGATGCCAGCATTGAAGATTATTCTTATTATCTCTTTTCTCAGAATTTGCTCTACTACATAAAAGGACTGACACTTTTCTCTTTGTTTTTAAATAAAATAAATGTATTTAAAAATTAGCCTTGTAGAAACTCAACAATAAGTGACGAATTTTCAAGTATTGCTCAGATGTTATTACTAGGTAGTAGGTACTATGACTGACTTAAATTTATTTTCAAAAATCAATGTATATTCCAAAGGCAGTAATAATAAATAGTGAATATCTTTGCTCTCAAAACAGATTAGCATTATCAATTTGTTTTTGTTAGGTGATTTGGTATATACTAGAAAATTTATTTAAGTGGACTGTGAAATACCCATTAATACAAGATGTGAATGTCAAAGAATGTTTGTATTTTGTCATGATACATCAACTAGTTCTTCCATGTAAAATAATTTTAGTGCAATATACCCTTAAGTAGAAATGTAAGACGTGATTTAATTGCTATTCTTTATATTAAAATGGTTTAAAATATAAGAATTCCATTTATTGTGTTTAGAATACTTTTTATTTTTTATTGTAAAATGACAGAAGTCTGAAGGGAACAATTATAGTTCTGTCCTCAGAAGTAGTGATTTGTAGAATTGATGTGATTCTTTTTGATCAATGGAAACTATTTAAAATGTTGTAACTTTATAATACTTTTATTGAGGTAAAATTGACATATAACAATATATTAGTTTCAGGTGCACAATGTAATGATTCAGTATTTGTATTTACTGCAAAATAATCACCACAATAAGTCTAGTTACCATCTAACTGATGTCTTAGAAAACTAAGTTGAAAGTGTTTTTTCTGCTTCTATTTTAATATTGTTTGCATAAACGATTTTTTGTCATACCTTGGTAAAAATAGATGAACTGTTTTCATTTTCAAAGTCTTTATTTTAAAATAAATACGTATCTTTGTATGATTTCTAAGTGTAGCCACGGGTAGAAAAACATGTGTTCTTAAAACTATTTTGTATATTTTCATTTTGGGGCTACAATGTAGCTAAATATTGTTATTTGAGATTTCAAGGTAATTTAAATGTATGAAGTAAGTATCTCAGTTACGTTATCAAAAAAGAGGACTGTGAATATTTTTTTAAATAAAAATTTGCATTTATATCTGTTATAGAATACATAGGATATTAAAAATAAATTTTATTCATATTTTGGCCATTATTTCTCTTTTTTAACTATTCAAATTATTAAAACATCTATAAGGGTATGGAGTTAGAAAAGTTAATGGGTATATATAATAATATCTTACCCTATTCCCCCTCTGGGTATTCAACATCTATTTATTCAGCACTCATTGTATATCAGGCATTATATCAGCATTATGGAGAGCTTACCTTGGGAGGTCTGTAAGCTGTACTTTGTCTGATTTGGATGTCCAACAGCCTCTAACATCAGGTATTTCTCTAATAGGGTATGTCCTACACTTTATGGTAAATGCCTTTTACCTGTGTCCCTCCAGTTGGTTCTCTCAAGGGCAGAGTTATGCCTTCAACCCCCATAAGGAGCACAGGGTGTGGCACCATAAAACATGCTCAGTGATGTTTATTGAAGAAGGATGGCTTAGTTCCTGTTTTTGGAGAACTTATGTTCACTGGGGAGAAATAAGGCACAAATAGTCCGTGGGAAGAGCAATTTGAAAAGATATTCATTTGGCTTGTTTCATGGAAATGTCTCATTGGTAATTTGAGCCAAGATGAATGGCAAATAGTAAAACCTATATTATATGAGTAATGCATTTCCTTGAGGACTTGGGCCAGTGAAACCTGACACACTTGAATAGCAACTGAACACTTTACACAATTCCTCACATCCATTTTTTGAATAGCACACACTGTGTTAGTCCCTAGAATTCAATGACAAATAGTTAAGTCATGTATGTTTTCTGAAGACTTACTATGTTCCATGGTTTATTTTATGCTCTTTTGATGCCTTAACTCTATTAATACAACAACTATAAGATAGGTACTATTTAATACCCCTTTTTTATAGATGGAATAATGGAGGTTCAGGGAGATCAAATAACTAGCCCAAATTCACACATTAAGTGGTGGATCTAGGATTCAAATTCAGCCAGTCTGAATCTATAGCCTAACTAATCATGATGCTATATATACCGCAACACAGTCGTATCCTTTTCAGATGAAACTAATGTCAAATAAATTTGAGTATGTCAATAAACATAAACTAATCAAATGATAATTTATGGAAAGTGCTTATTAAGTAAATAGATTACATGATAGGGAATAATTGTGAGATGTAGGGATCAGAGAGCTACTTAAGAATGGTCAGGGAAGGGGTGCCTGGGTGGCTTAGTTGGTTAAGCGACTGCTTTTCGCTCAGGTCATGATCCTGGAGACCCAGGATTGAACCGCACATCGGGCTTCCTGCTCGGTAGGAAGCCTGTTCCTCCCTGCTCGGTAGGAAGCCTGCTTCTCCCTACGTCCCTCTGCTTGTGTTTCCTCTCTAGCTGTGTTTCTCTCTGTCAAATAAACAAATAAAATCTTAAAAAAAAAAAAAAAAAAAAGAATGGCCAGGGAAAAGTTTTTTTGATATGCTATACTTTAACCCAGGAAGGAGAGAAAGGAAATAGCCCTGCAGAGTTGTGGGGGCAGAATGGCCTAGGTGAAGAAAATAGTCTCAGACAGGAAAAAGCTTGGCTTGCCATAGGAATGGTTAAAAGTACACTGTGAGGGAAACATGAGTGTAGCAATAGCAACAAATGGGGTCGGAGAAATAGACAAAGGCCAGGTCATGGAGGGCTCTACAGGATATGGTAATACTTTTGTCTTTTATCCTAAATGCAATAGGAATGCTTGAAGGTTTTCAGCAGGGGACTAAAATTGTCTCATGTTTTGTTTTGTTTTTTAAGATTTTATTTATTATTTGACAGAGAAACATAGCCAGACAGGGAACACACGCAGAGGGAGTGAGAGAGAAGCAGGCTTTCCATGGGACAGGGAGCCCGATGTGAGGCTGAACCCCGGACTCTGGGATCATGACCTGAGCCAAAGGCAGACACCTAACGACTGAGCCACCCAGGCACCCCGTCTCATTATGTTTTTATAAAAATTGCTCTACTTTGTCAACAAAGCTTGAAGTTAAAACAGAAATCAACAGGGGCGCCTGGGTGGCTTAGTTGGTTGAGCAACTGCCTTCGGCTCAGGTCATGATCCCGGAGACCTGGGATCGAGCCCCACATCGAGCCCCACATCGGGCTCCCTGCTCGGCGGGAAGCCTGCTTCTCCCTCTTTCACTCCCCCTGATTGTGTTCCCTCTCTGGCTGTGTTTCTCTCTGTCAAATAAATAAAATCTTAAAAAAAAAAAAACCCAGAAATCAACAAAATTTAAGACAATATAGAAAATAACAAACTCCAAAATTGCTTCTTTGAAAAGATTAACCAATTGATAAGGCTCCTAGCTAGACTGAAAAATTAAAAAGAAAGAACAGGGCACCTGGGTGGCTTAGTCATTAAGTGTCTGCCTTCGGTCATGATCCCAAGGTCCTGTGATTGAGCCCAGCACCGGGCTCCCTACTCCGCAGGAATCCTGCTTCTCCCTCTCCCATTCCCCCTACTTGTGTTCCCTGTCTGGCTGTGTTTTTCTCCGTCAAATAAATAAATAAAATCTTCGGGAAAAAAATCAGTAAAATCTTACAGGTTTTTAAGAAAAAATAATAAAAGAACAACACAATTTTATTTTATTTTAACTCTTTATTTCAACAAAATATTTTATTTATTTATTTATTTATTTGACACAGAGAGAGAGAGAGAGAGACAGTGAGAGACGGAACGCAAGCAGGAGGAGTGTGAGAGAGGGAAGCAGGTTTCCTGCAAGCAGGGAGTCTGATTCAGGACTCAATCCCAGGTCTCCGGGATCATGACCTGAGCTGAAGGCAGTCGCTTAACCAACTGAGCCACCCAGGTGCCCCAAAATATTTTATTTTTAAGTAATTTCTTTTTTTTTTTTAAGATTTTTAAATTTATTTGACAGAGAGAAACACAGCTAGAGAGGGAACACAAGCAGGGGGAGTGAGAGAGGGAGAAGCAGGCTTCCCGCGGAGCGGGGAGCCCGATGTGGGACTCGATCCCAGATCTCTGGGATCATGACCTGAGCTGAAGGCAGTCGCTTAACCAACTGAGCCACCCATGCGCCCCTATTTTTAAGTAATTTCTACACCCAATGTGAGACTTGAACTTATATGCATGAAATCAAGAGTCCTGTGTTCTACCAAGTGAGCTACCTAGGCACCCCATGATCAATGTGATAAAAAAAAATTGGCAAAGATTTGAACAGACATACTACATCGAAAGGTATAGAAAAGACCAAATATGCAGATACAAAATAGTGTGTACCATATGATTTCATTCATGTGGAGTTCTAAAATAGACAAATCTAATCTTTAATGAAAAACAAAGAACAAAAAACACACCAGTGGTTACCTCTCAAGCAAGGATGGATGTACAAAATGCTTGAAAAGGGGGGCATGAAGAAACTTTCTAGAGTGATGATAACACATTCTTTATCTTTATAGGGGTGTGAATTAAACACATCTGTCTAGGGGTGCCTGGGTGGCTCAGTTGGTTAAGTGACTGCCTTCGGCTCAGGTCATGATCCCGGAGACCTGGGATCGAGTCCCACATCAGGCTGCCTGCTCGGCAGGAAGCCTGCTTCTCCCTCTCTCACTCCCCCTGCTTGGGTTCCCTCTCTGGCTGTGTTTCTCTCTGTCAAATAAATAAAATCTTTAAAAAAACAAACAAACAAAAAAACCACATTTGTCTAATTCATCAAATGGTATGCATAAGAGCTGTGCATTTTTTTTTTTTTAAAGATTTTATTTATTTGACAGAGAGAAACACAGGCAGAGAGGGAACACAAGCAGGGGGAGTGAGAGAGGGAGAAGCAGGCTTCCCGCCGAGCAGGCAGCCCGATGTGGGGCTCGATCCCTGGTCTCCAGGATCATGACCTGAGCTGAAGGCAGTCGCTTAACCAACTGAGCCACCCAGGCGCCCCGAGCTGTGCATTTTTTAAGTGTAAACAAAAATTTCACATATAAAACTTACATAAAATTTTAAAAGTACTATAAATAAATATTGAATTGTAGCTAATGATATACATACTAAATGTTTAGAGAAGTGTGCTGATGCCTGCTATTTTTTAATGCATTAAAAAAACTTGAATTCATGGATGTATAAAGGGATGGATAGATGTACATGTGATAAATCAAAGATAGCAAAATGTTAATTATAAAATCTAGGTGGTAGCTATATAAGTGCTTATTATGTAATCCTCTTATGTAAGTCTGTATGTTTGAAAGTGTTCATGATAAAATATTGGGAAAAGGGACTGAATTGCAGGGAGACAATGTGGAAGCACATTTAAGAGTTTGCTAAGATTTTTTATGTTAGAGATGATGATCAGGTAGTGACCTTGGGAGCCAGAAAGGCATGAAGAGTTTTAAAGCCTGAATCTACGGGTGCCTGAGTGGCTCAGTGGTTAAGCCTCTGCCTTCACCTCAGGTCATGATCCTGGAGTTCCAGGATTCAGCCCCCCATGGGCTGCCTGCTTGGCAGGATACCTGCTTCTCCCTCTCCCACTCCCCCTAATTGTGTTCTCTCTCTCTCACTCTATCTCTCTCAAATAAATAAGGAAAAACTTAAAAAAAATTTTTTTTAAAGATTTTATTTATTTGAGAGAGAGAGAACAAGTAGGCAGAGCAACAGGCAAAGGGAGAGAAGCAGCCACTGAGCAAGGAGCCCTGATGCAGGTTTCCATCCCAGGACCCCCAGACCATAACCCCAGCCTAAAGCAGAGAGAGGCTAAATGGACTGAGCCACCCAGATGCCCCTTAAAAACTTTTAAAAAATATAACTAATCTCTAAACCCAATGATGTCATCATAGCTGAAGAAGCAATGCCCTTGATGGCTCATTGATCAGGGGAGTTTGTCGGGTGCTGAAAAAAGTGGAAGTAGGTTATAAGACAGGTCCAGGTATTAGTGCTTTTATAGATTTGGACGTGGCATGATGAGGACGTTTTTATCCGACAGCTTGTAGTTTCTCAATGAGTTTTCCACACAAAAAAGGAGAGGAGCTCCTGGGTGATTTTGAGATTCAGCCCCACCTGGGGCTCCAGAGTCTCTCAGTCTCCCTCTGCTCTTCTTCCCCGCCCCCCCCTCATGCTCAGGAGCGCTCTTTCTCTTTCTAAAAGAAATAAATTAATCTTTTTTAAAATAATTTTTTAAAATAATTTTTAAAAAGTATTTTATTTATTTGACACAGAGAGAGATCACAAGTAGGCAGAGAAGCAGGCAGAGAGAGAGGAGGAAGCAGGCTCCCTGCTGAGCAGAGACTTTAACCCCCTGGGCCACCCAGGCACCCTAAAATAAATAAATTAATCTTAAACCCAAACAAAACAAAACCGAAAAACAAAGACGAGGGCACTTAGGATGGCCCAGTGGGTTAAGCCTCTGCCTGCCTTCCACTCAGGTCACGATCTCAGGGTCCTCCCTGCCCTCTTCCCCGCGCTCTCTCTCTCAAAAAATAAATAAAATCTTCGGACAAAAAAAAAAAAAAAAAAAAAAAAAAAAGAATTAGAAGAAGGGAGGTTATTCCCCCCGGAATTGTAAAATGCTGCAAGCTAACAAGGAACACCTGGGTTTGGGCAACAGATTCTAAGAGCGTGTGTTGAGCAAGGATTGGCGTGTCTAAGAAAAATGCGGGAACATTTAGTCGGGGCCAGATTAGGAAGACTCCCTGCTTCCCAAGCCTTAAAGCAAGGGAGCAAAGGCAGTTAAGACCCCGCCACCGAGGAACTCGCCGGGCGGGGAGGAGCCCTTCGCGCAGGTCCCTTGGGGCCACAGCGGAAAGGCGCATGCGCGGGGCGGCCCACAAACTCGCGCTTCTTTTTCTCGTCCGAGCTGCTGGGTCTCCCTGGTTTTACCTGGGGACGGTTCGCATTCTCCGCGCTTGTCATGGCGCAACTGGAAGAACTGGAGCTGCTGAAGGAGAGTCTCGGAGAAGAGGCTGAGCGGCCGGCGGAGCTGTGAGCGGAGCGGAGGGAGGGTCTGGGAGCCTGGCGGGAGATTTGAAAGAAAGGAGCGGGAGAAGCCGCACCCACGCCTCCAGGAGCCCGGCTCCGGATTAAATGACCTCAGTCGGGGCGCGCGTTGAGTTTCCGGAGCCGGGGTCTGCTTGGTAGTGTTCTCTATGGGGCCACGCTCGGGCCAGGGCCCAGAGACGTCTCCCCAACCGTTCATTTCTTTCTCTTGACATCATTTGCCCGAATTCGGGGAGTTCCAGCCACTTTAAACGTCCCCATAAAGGGAAGTTGCAACTGCTAGATGCTGTCCTCAATGTTTCGTCGGGGAATCCTGTCCCAGAGAGTTCCTCCTAAGAACTTATGGTGTATTTGGGAAAATCCATGTCATAAGCATGTTTTAAGTGGCATTCCTTCTGGGAAGGTTTTTTTTTTTTTTTTAAAGGTTTTATTTATATATTTGACATAATGAAACACAGCTAGAGAGGGAAACACAAGCGTAGAGAGGGAAACACAAGCAGGCAGAGAGAGAGAGGGAGAAGCAGGCTTCCGCGGAGCCCGGAGCGGATGCGGGCTCGATCCCAGGACTCGGGGATCCTGACCTGAGTGGAAGGCAGACGCTTAAGGACTGAGCCTCGCTCTGGGAGGTTTTTTAGTAGGACTTGTGCTATGCCCTTACTCTCTTAATTTTCACCTATTTAAGCTAATGATCACTGTGATAAGCTTCTAGAAGAAACAAACCTAGAAAATTGAGAAGATTGGTTCATAGATAAAGGAAATTGGATGGCTTCTGATTTCATATTACAGTAGTTTTTTTGTATATGTTTTAGATTTCAGAAGAAGGTGGAGGCTTCCTTTTCTAAAACGGTTCTGAGCCGAGGACTGGATAACCGGTACCTGGTGTTAGCAGTCAAAAGTGTACAGAATGAAGAAGGAACCCATGAAAAACACCTAATCATCACTGCTTCCCAGTCACTAGAAAATAAAGAATTGTGTATCCTTAGGAATGACTGGTAATTTTTGTGTGACTTTGAGCACTGATCTGGCTTAAGGGTCCCGTCTTAAAACTCATCACATTGGCTTGTGTAGATGTTGCTATAATTTGTTAATAAAAGGAATAGATATGAACCTGAATTAATTCTTGTAGAAATTGTGCTTGTTATCCCAGCATCTCAAGCTCCAATTATTCTGAAACTTGGTTTTTATTGTCATTCGAAAATTAAGTACAAAGGGCCTTATTAAATGACTACTTCCAAAATTTCCCAGTACTTTGTTTTAAGATTGCAGCTTTTTTTTTTTTTTTTTAAGATTTTATTTATTTGACAGAGAGAAACACAGCCAGAAAGGGAACCCAAGCAGGGGGAGTGAGAGAGGGAGAAGCAGGCTTCCCGCCGAGCAGGGAGCCTGATGTGGGGCTCCATCCGGAGTCTCCGGGATCATGACCTGAGCCGAAGGCAGTCGCTCAACCAACTGAGCCACCCAGGCACCCAAGATTGCAGCTTTTCACTAAAGCAAAATTAATTACAGCATAAGAACATTCTTAAACCCTAGAATTCTCTGCTGAGGCAACGTATGATATGTTAGTGTTAAAGGGGAAATGCAGAGAAAGTGGAGATCTAATTTAGTCTATTTAAGTTCTTTTTCTAAATAAAAATGATAAATATGATTTTATTCTTAACACATTGGGATTGGCTTCATGCCTTAAAACTTTTATAAACTTCCAGATATGCTGGAAGTTTTAGGAATGAGAGAATTACTATTGAAGTAATCTAATCTGGAATTGGAGCTATATATTAACACTATTACAGATTTGATTTGGTAGCTTTTGCAGTAGATAATGCTAATATTAAACAGTTTTCCTTTTTGGTATTTAAGGAAGACCCCTGAGTATTCTTGGGTCTATTTCAAGGGTAGAAAGGAGTAGAGTGCCTAGGAGTTGATTCAAAAGGCTGCATCCTCGTATTAAAATTTTTTGAAAGACCCAGAAATTTACAGATACTCTGCCTTCAGATAAAATATTCATTTACTTTTTAAAAATTTTTTAAATTTATTTTTGTTTTTTATTTTTTTATTTTTTATTTTATTTATTTGACAGAGAGAGAGAGATCACAAGTAGGCAGAACTAGGCAGAGAGGAGGAAGCAGGCTCCCTGCTGAGCAGAGAGCCCAATGCAGGCCTCAATCCCAGGACCCTGAGATCATGACCTGAGCCGAAAGCAGAGGCTTTAACCACTGCATCACCCAGGCGCCCTATTCATTACTTTTTGAGGCTTCCTTAATATGTTTAGATGCAAGAATCTGAACTGTGCATATTTTGCTTTATTTGTAGGTCCTCTGTACCAGTAGAGCCCGGGGACATCATTCATTTGGAGGGAGACTGCTTATCTGATACTTGGATAATAGATGAAGATTTTGGATATTTGATTCTATATCCAGACATGCTGATTTCTGGCACAAGCATAGCCAGCAGTATTCGGTGTATGAGAAGAGCTATCCTGAGTGACAGTTTTAGGGTGAATAATATTAACAGCTAATGTTTCTACAGGGTTTTAGAGTTACAGAACACTTTTACAATTTATTTATTTATTTTTAAAGATTTTATTTATTTATTTGAGAGAGAGTGAGAGAGAGCATAAGAGGGGAGAAGGTCAGAGGAAGAAGTACACTCCCCGTGGAGCTGGGTCCCCAACGCAAGCCTCGATCCTGGGACTCTGGGATCGTGACCTGAGTCGAAGTCAGTTGCTTAACCAACTGAGTCACCCAGGTGCCTGCACTTTTACACTTAAAAAAAAAAAAAATTTATTTACTTGACAGAGAAGAGAGCACACAAATAAGGGGAGCGGCAGGCAGAGGAAGAGGGAGAAGCAGGTTCCACTGAGCCTGCAGCCCAACCCAGTGCTTGATCCCAGTACCCCTGGAATCATGGCCTAAACCGAAGGAAGACACTTAAACAACTGAGCTACCCAGGCTACCATACATGGTTCTATTTATTTATTTATTTGTTTACCAGCTATTTATTTATTTATTTATTTTAAAAACGATTTTGTTTATTTATTTGACAGAGAGAAACAGGACTAGAGAGGGAACACAGTCAGGGAGAGTGAGAGAAGGAGAAGCGGGCTTCCCAGCGAGCAGGGAGCCCGATGTGGGGCTCGATCCCGGGACCATGGAATCCTGACCTGAGCTGAAGGCAGACACTTAACGACTGAGCCACTCAGGCGCCCCACGTTTTTATTTTTTTAAGTAAACGCCCATGTATCCATTTTGCTATTTCCAAACGTTTTATTATTTTGCAAGTAACTGAAAGCTGAGGATCTTTAAAAAATATAAATATATCTTTATCATACACATTAAAATGAACAGTAATTCCTTAATATAATGCCCAGTTTATCTATAATGTCTTTTATATATTTATTATTTCTTAGGAAGAGAGAGTGCTTGTGGGGTGGGAGGGGAGAGGGTGAGAAAGAATCTTTTTTTTTTTTAAAGATTTTATTTATTTGACAGCGAGAAACACAGCGAGAGAGGGAACACAAGCAGGGGGAGTGAGAGAGGGAGAAGCAGGCTTCCCGCCGAGCAGGGAGCCCGATGTGGGACTCCATCCGCGGTCTCCGGGATCATGACCTGAGCCGAAGGCAGTCGCTTAACCAACTGAGCCACTCAGGCGTCCCGGTGAGAAAGAATCTTAAGCAAGCTCTATGCTCACTGCGAAGCCAGATGCCACTCCATCTCACGACCCTGACATCATAATCAGCTGAAATCAAAAGTGGGGTGCTTAGCCGACTGAACCACCGAGACCCCCGTAATGTGTTTTATTGAAAATATCTTTTTAGGGGCACCTGGGTGGCTCAGTCGTTTATGCATCTGCCTTCAGTTCAGATCATGATCCTGGGATCTGGAATCGAGCCCTCAAGTGGACTTCCTGCTTGGTGTGGGGTCTGCTTCTCTCCCTCTGCCCCTCCCCTCTGCTCATATACTCTCTCGCTTGTGCTTTCTCTCTCAATAAATAAAGTCTTTTTTTTTTTTTTTAAAGATTTTATTTATTTATTTGACAGAGAGAAACACAGCTAGAGAGGGAACACAAGCAGGCGGGTGAGAGAGGGAGAAGCAGGCTTCCTGCACAGCAGGGAGCTCCATGTGGGGCTCCATCCTGGGTCTCCGGGATCATGACCTGAGCCGAAGGCAGTTGCCCAACCAACTGAGCCACCCAGGTGCCCCAATATATAAAATCTTAAAAAAATTTTCTTTAGGGCACCTGGGTGGCTCAGTGGGTTAAGCCTCTGCCTTCGGCTCAGGTTATGATCTCAGGGTCCTGGGATGTAGGCCTGAGTCGGGCTCTCTGCTCAGCAGGGAGTCTGCTTCTGCCTATCTACCCGCTTGTGATCTCTCTATCAAATAAATAAATAAAACCTTTAATAAATTTTTTTAAAGAAAATATTTATTTATTTATTTGACAGAAAGACAGCTAGAGAGGGGGCAGTGGGAGTTAGAGGGAGAGAAGCAGGCTTCCTGCCAAGCAGGGAGCCTGATGCGGGGTTCCATCCCAGGACATCAGGATCCTGACCTGAGCTTTAGGCAGATGCCTAATGACTGAACCACCCAGGCGCCCCTCAACTTGTCTTTTAATTACATTTTATAAGGCAGACCTGAATATTTTTAAATTCTTATAGAAACTTTATTTTAAGTACTTTTAAACTCACAAAGAACTTGTATAAGCAGTACAGAGAGTCCCTCGGTAAATCAGTTTTTAAGATTCCTGAAGCATGTCTTCGTGCCTTTATCTATTATGATATCTTTAAGAGGCAGTTCTAGGCAAAGAATAGATTGAGAAATACTGTGTTTTTTTTTTCTTTTTATAAATAACTTTCTTTTTGGGTGGAGGGAACTTGCCAATATCTTTGTTGTAAGTTTGAAGTTTGTGTTTGAATAATATCTTTTACTTTCATGAATTTATGAGCTATGGCTGTTTTGGTTTTTGAGTAGATCATAAAGTGAAATTAGAAAAGAATATGTTAATAATTTGAGAATACATTGAAATTCTTCATGCAGGTTATTTTTAATGTTTTCAAAATGGAAATTCAGTAATAGAAATTACTGATTTAAAAAACAACAATAATGCATGTAAAAATCAGGTAATTCTGAATAGAAGAAAGTGAAAGTTGGGTACCTGGGTGGTCCAACCCGCTGAGCATCTGCTTTTGGCTCAGGTCATGATGGCAGGGTCCTGGAATCCGGATCCACATTGGGTTGCCTGCTCATGGAGAGTCTGCTTCTCCCTCTCTCTCTCCCCCTGCTTGTGCTCTATCTCTCTCAAATGAATAAATTAAAAAAAATTATTTAAAAAAAAGATTTTATTTATTTATTTATTTGACAGAGAGAAACACGGCTAGAGAGGGAACACAAGCAGAGGGAATGAGAGAAGAAGAAGCAAGCTTCCCGCCGAACAGGGAGACCAGTGCAGGGCTTGATCCCGGGACTCATGACCTGAGCTGAAGGCAGATGCTTAATGAGTGAGCCCCCCACCCAAAAAATCTTAAAAAAAAAAAAAAAGTGAAAGTCATCAATAATTTTACTCACTAGAAAAAAGTTGTTTTTTGGCATTTTTCTCACCAGTGCACTTTGGCTATGCTGGCTTAATAGTATAGGTAATAAATATGGGATCATGTCTGTTAATATGTTTGAAATAAAATGTATGATTTTTTTTTTTTTTTTTTTTTTTTTTTTTGGTTAGAGCTCTGATCTGGCCACACGCCAAATGCTGATTGGTACAGTTCTTCATGAAGTATTTCAAAAAGCAATAAGCAATAGCTTTGCCCCAGAAAAGCTACAAGAATTTGCTTTTCAAACTGTTCAAGAAATAAGGCATCTCAAGGAAATGTAAGTAGTTATAAGATGTACTTCACAGATACTACTTTACAATTTATAAGGTATTTGGTTATTAGACTATTACACATAAATCAGAGTAATACTAGAATGCAGATTTGGGGTTATAGTACCCCACTGCAGTTCTGTGAAGAGCTTCTGAAATTGCAGAATAGAAACTCTTGAGCTAAAAATATCTGGGTATTCTGTACACGTGCACAAGAGACTCTTCAGCTGCTCTCCAAGAGTGTGAAAAACGTTTTGCCTTACTTCTAGAAATGTAACATACTGTAAATTTCATGGGTTTGGGAGTCAGATGGACCCAGTTTTCACCTCTAGCTTTGCCAGTTTTAGGTTTGAATGGGTTACTTAATGATTTTGAAAAAGGCTGTAATACCTATTTTGCAGACTTTTTGTGACACTAGGGAGAATATGCTTAAACCCACAAATGGCTAATCATTGGCATTTTATGAGTGACTACATGCAGAGAGGTTGGCATATTCTGCTGTTTCTTTGTGACCCTTACTGCAGACCATGTTTGTTCACAGAATTTTATTAGAGTTAATTTTGATTTCCAGACTAGTTGACGTTAACCTTTTCCCAGATGTAATTCTCTTTCCCTGTTTATATGGAAAAAATGTGTTCCACAATGTCATACAACTGATTTACTGATGACGTATGATCTGTTGTTCTAAAAAATTTTTCTTTTTTCTTTTTTTTTTTTTTAAAGATTTATTTATTTATTTGAGAGAGAGAGAGAGAGAGAGAGAGAGAGAGAGAGAGAGATCACAGGCAGGCAGAGAGGCAGGCAGAGAGAGAGGAGGAAGCAGGCTCCCCACTGATCAGAGAGCCCAATGTGGGCCTCGATCCCAGGACCCTGAGATCAGGACCTGAGCCAAAGGCAGAGGCTTTAACCTACTGAGCTACCCAGGCACCCTCTTTTTTATTTTTTTTATTTTTTATTTATTTTTATTTTTATTTTTTTTTAAAGATTTTATTTGTTTGTTTGACAGAGTGAAACACAGCTAGAGAGGGAACACAAGCAGAGGGACTGAGAGCAGGAGAAGCAGGCTTCCCGCTGAGCAGGGAGCCCGATGTGGGGCTCCATCCTGGGCCTCCAGGATCATGACCTGAGTCGAAAGCAGTCCCTTAACCAACTGAGCCACCCAGGCGCCCCTCTTTTTTATTTTTTTTAAAGAAGATTTTATTTATTTATTTGAGAGAGAAAGACAAAAAGAGAGAAAGACAAAGAGAGAGGGAGAGATTAGGAATGGGGGGAGAGGCAGAGGTAGAAGCAGACTTCCCACTGAGCTGGGAGCCCAACCCGGGACTCGATCCTAGGACCTGGAGATCAGGACCTGAGCTGAAGGCAGATGCATAACCAACTGAACCACCCAGGCACCCTATCCTAAAAGCATTTTAGAACCCTAACCCTGTTGTGTGTCAGGCCCTGTGTTCAGTGCTTTTATTCATCTTATACAATCTGTTATAAATGAAGAAACAGAAGTACAGAGAGGTTGTCCCTTGGTCATGGTTTTTTTGTAAAACACTTATTTTGCTTTTTTGAAATAGAAATATCATGATATATATATATATAAAGTAACTTATTTATTTATTTATTTTTAAAGATTTTATTTATTTGACAGACAGAAACACAGCCAGAGAGGGAACACAGGCAGGGGGAGTGAGAGAGGGAGAAGCAGGCTTCCCGCTGAGCAGGGAGCCTGATGTGGGACTTGATCCCCGGTCTCCGGGATCATGACCTGAGCTGAAGGCAGTCGCTTAACCAACTGAGCCACCCAGGCGCCCCATAACTTATCTTTTTTTAATGAAGTTTTTGATTTTAATTCCAGTATATTTAACATACAATGTTAAATTAGTTTCAGGTGTACAATGTAGTGATTTAGCACTTTCACACATCACCCTGTGCTCATTGAGATAAGTGAACTCTTTGTCTCCTTCATCTACTTCACCTATCCTCCCATCCACCTCCTCTCTGGTAACCATCAGTTTGGTCTTTATAGTTAAGAGTCTTGTGTTTTGGTCTGTCTCTTTTTTTTCTTTGTTGTTTTTTTTTTTGTTTTTGTTTTGTTTTTTTGTTTATTTATTTCTTCAATTACACATATGAGTTAAATTGTATGGTATTTGTCTTTCTCTGACTTACTTTGCTTAGTATTATACTCTCTTGGTCCATCAATGATGTTGTAAAAGGCAAGATTTCACTTTTTTTTTATGGCTGAGTAATATTTTTCTGTGTATGTGTGTGCATGTACACATGCCATCTTTTTTTTTAATACTTTATTTTATTTTTCTAGTGTTTCAAGCTTCATTGTTTATGCCCCACACCCAGTGCTCCATGCAATGTGTACCCTCAGTACCCACCAACAGGCTCGCCCAGCCACCAACCTCCTCCTTTCTAAAACCCTCTGTTTGTTTCTGAGTCCAAAGTCTCTCGTGTTTCATCTCCCTCCCTGATTTACCCCAGTTCACATTTCCTTTTCTTCTTCTACTTTTCTCCATATTTTTCCTTATGCTCTATAAGTCAGTGAAACCATGTGATATTTGACTTTCTCGTCTTGGCTTATTTCACTCAGCATAATCTCCTCCAATCCAGTCCATGTTGCTACAAAAGTTGGATATTCATCCTTTCTGATGGAGGTGTAGTATTCCATTGTATATATGTACCATATCTTCTTTATCCATTCATCTGTTGAAGGGCACCTTGGCTCTTTCCACAGTTTGGCGATTGTGGGCATTGCTACATGTCCCATCTTTATCCATTTATCTATTGATAGACGCTTGGGTTGCTTCTATCATTTATTATAAACAATGCTGCTATATACATAGGGGTGCATACATCCTTTTGAATTAGTGTTTTTGTATTCTTTGTGTAAATACCCAGTAGTGTGATTCTGGATCAAAGGGTAATTCTATTTTTAATTTTTTTGAGGAACCTCCATACTGTTTCCACTGTGGCTGCACCAGTTTGCATTTTTGGTTTTTTTTCCCCACATCCTTGCTAACACTTATTTCTGACATTTCAGAGTTTTAATTTTTTTTGTCATACCCTAATCAACATACAGTGATACCTGTTGTGTGTTGTATTGATCATTGCCCTGAACCAAATCACATCAAAACTTAGTAGCTAAAGGGGCGCCTGGGTGGCTGGGTCAGTTAAGTATCTGCCTTCAGCTCGGGTCATAATCTCAGGGTCCTGGAATTGAGCCCTGCGTTTCCTTGTTCAGTGGGTAGCCTGCTTCTCCCTCTCCCTCTGCCTGCCACTTCCCCTGCATGTGCTCTCTCTCTCTCTGTCAAATAAAACAAACAGAAAATAACTTAGTAGCTTAAAAAAAAATCTTAGTGGCTTATAATGACAAGTATCTAATCAATTATCTCATAGTTTCTGTAGGTTAGGAATTCAGAGGTGACTTAACTGGATGGTTCGGGCTCAGGGTCTCCCATTTGGAGCTGCAGTCCTTTGAAGGGAGGATCTGCTTCAGATGGTGAAAACTTATGGCTGTTGTCATGAGGCTTCAGTTTCTTGCCATGTGAATCTCTCCTACAACGAACAGCTGCTTTTTCGGATTAAAGGGTCCAAGAAAGTCAACAAGAAGGAAGCTGTAGTGCACTTTTTTTTTTTTAAGATTTTATTTATTTGACCCAGAGAAACACAGCCAGAGAGGGAACACAAGCAGGGGGAGTGAGAGAGGGAGAGGCAGGCTTCCCGCCGAGCAGGGAGCCCGATGTGGGACTCGATCCTGGGTCTCCGGGATCATGACCTGAGCTGAAGGCAGTCGCTTAACCAACTGAGCCACCCAGGCGCCCCTGCTTGAGATTTTTCTCTCCCTCTCCCTCTTCCCCAGTCCCCATTCATACTCTCTTCCTTTCTCTTTGTCTCTCAAATAAATAAATAAATCTTTAAAATAGAATACCTTTGTATATCCTTTATTTCATACCTATGAGGCATATATCTGGGTTAAATACTTAGAAATGGAGTTGTTGGGCAAGAATATATATGCACTTAAAACATCAAAAAAAATCTTTTTATTTGGAAATAATTTCAAATTTAGAGAAAAGTTGCAAGATTAGGGCAGGCAGCATCCATATACTCTTTATTTGGAGTCACCTGTTAGATGTGTGTAGATTCTAAGATTAAGTAGTATACATCATGGTGTATATGATGGGCTATATCCCATGAAGACACTACCTGTAGGGCGCCTGGGTGGCTCAATGGGTTAAAGCCTCTGCCTTCAGCTCAGGTCATGATCTCAGGGTTCTGGGATCGAGTTCTGTATCAGGCTCTCTGCTCAGCAGGGAGCCTGCTTCCTCCTCTCTCTCTGCCTTCCTTTCTGCCTACTTTGATCTCTTTCTCTCTGTCAAATAAATAAATAAAATCTTAAAAAAAAAAAAAAAAAGACTACCTGTAGAATAGGCTGAGCAGGGCTCTGGACAGAGCGTGCCCCGTGAGCTCAGGGGCCCCCATTGCAGTGGGCAGAGCTGGTCTTGCTCAGCTTGCCTTCAGGCCTCTCTTCTCCCCTCGCCTGGTATGTGGTGACATTCGATCTTGTGTGTCAGGGGCCTAAGTGCTTGGCGTGGCATCCTGCTGCTAGCCAAGGACTGGGCCAGATTTCAAGCAGCCTTTTGCAAGGATAACTTTTGCCTCTGGTCGTCTGAATGTGTGGTCTTTTGGGGCTTTCTGGTATAAGCAACTGCTCCCATGAGGAACTTCAGCTTCTCTTTCAGCTTGAGGTTGCTACTGTGCTCAGGAGAAGTAATCTGGGGAGAGCTAGAGTTGCTAATGTCGTCTTGTCTGCTGAACCAGTTCTTTTGGAGGACTGATAGTCCTCTGCTCTCTTCAGTTTTAAGGCTCAAGAATATTCCATTGTATGCATAAATCACATTTTATTATTTATTTTTTAAAGATTTTGTTTCTTTACCTGACAGAGAGAAACACAGACAGAGAGGGAACATAAACGGGGAGGGAGAGATGGTGAATCAGGCTTCCGGCTGAGCAGGGAACCTGATGCGGGGCTCACCCCAGGGACTCCAGGAATCATGACCTGAGCTGAAGGCAGACGCTTAACAACTGAGCCACCCAGGCACTCCATACATCACATTTTAAAAAAAGATTTTATTTACTTATATTTTAAGTAAACTCTATTCCCAGTATGAGGCTCGAGCTCGCTCACATCCCTGAGATCGAGTCTCACGCTCTATGCTCTACCAACTGAGGCAGTCAGGTGCCCCATATATATCACATTATATATCCACTAATTAGTTGATGGGTAACTTGTTTATTTGGATGTTTCTGTCCTTACTTACTTTCTTCATATTTCTGATTTCTTGTTTAATCTCTTATTTTGCAGGTATCGCCTAAATCTGAATCAAGAAGAAATTAAACAAGAAGTAGAGGAGTATCTTCCTTCGTTTTCTAAATGGGCCAGAGATTTCATGCATAAATACACTTCAACTGAATTGCCCCAGATGCAGCTTTCTTTGTAAGAAACTCATTTCATTTATATAGTATTCATATGTTCAGATTAGGATTTTATTCTTTGTGTTGAATTAAAGTTTTTTAAAGCTTGAGTTAGCACAACTAGTTTTTTTGTTTGCTTATTTTATATATTGTAGTTCCGAGTGTCTTTCTAGAACAGAAAATAATCTAATGAATAGATGGGATTACTTTCTTAAGTAATTCTACTTTTTAAAAAAAATTTTATTTATTTATTTGGCAGAGAGAGAGATCACAAATAGGCAGAGAGGCAGGCAGAGAAAGAGGGGTAATCAGACTCCCCACTGAGCAGAGAACCTGATGTGGGGCTCAATCCTAGGACACTGAGATCATGACCTGAGCTGAAGGCAGAGGCTTTAACCCTCTGAGCCACCCAGGCACCTCAGTAATTGTACTTTCTTAAGAGTCGCATTCTTCACTAACTCAGCCAGCCACATGCCCCTGTCAGTATGTTTTTTAAAGTAAGCAATTTATAAATATTCTGGGGGTCCTAATTTCATACGCATTTCTTTTTTTAAAAATATATTATTTATTTTTTTGACAGAGAGAGAGATCACAAGCAGACAGAGAGGCAGGCAGAGAGAGAGAGGAGGAAGCTGACTCTCTGCTGAGCGGAGAGCCTGACGCGGGCCTTGATCCCAGAACCCTGAGATCATGACCTGAGCCAAAGGCAGAGGCTTTAACCCCCTGAGCCACCCAGGCGCCCCATATGCATTTCTATTACTATCCTATATGGACTGTGGTACATGTTGATTGTCCTATGGATATGTGCTCTGTGTTTAAATACTGTGTTTAGCCATTTAACTCTGTTTGGCTTTTGGTATTTTATTGTTTTCCCCCTTTAAGAGGCATTCATGTAAGTTTATAAGTAATACATTTTTTCCTCTTTCATTGTTTACTTATTCAGCAAGTATTCAGTGCCTAATATGTGCCAGGTAATGTTCTAGGTGCTGGAATTATCATGGTGGGGAGTGGGCAGGGGAAGCAGCTGACTTAATGATGCTTCTATACTACTGAACAAGTAAACAACAGACTGTGATAAATGCAGGGTAGAACAACCTAAGAAGGAATGTGGAGCTGCTGGTAGTGATGGTATAATATATAATTTCCACTGAAAGGTCATGAAAGGCCTCTCTAGTAAGATGACGTGGAGATGAAGCCTGAAGGAGATGAAGGAGGTCGCCACATAGCTCTCCCCAGGAAGAGCATTCCAGGCAAAGCCCCTTGGGTGATGCACCCCTGCCAGGGTGGTGGGAGCAGAGTGAGCAAGAAAGGAGCAGAAGCAGGCTTCCTGAGGCCTCAGAAGCCATGGCAGGACTCTGGCTGCTGTTCTGATTAGATAAGAGGCCACTAGAGAGCTTGGTTGCATAGAGGGTTTTGATGTCATTTCCTCCTCTCCTGAAAGCCTCCCCTCCCTTCAGCAACATTTTCTTTTTCTTTAAATAGGCACAGCTTCCATTTATATATATTTTCTTTTTTTTTTTTTAAAGATTTTATTTATTTATTTGACAGAGAGCGAGATTACAAGTAGGCAGAGAGGCAGGCAGAGGGAGAGGAGGAAGCAGGCTCCCTGCTGAGCAGAGAACCTGATGCGGGCCTGGATCCCAGGACCCTGAGATCATGACCTGAGCTGAAGGCAGAGGCTTTAACCCACTGAGCCACCCAGGCGCCCTATATAAATTTTCTTAACCTTTTCTCAGTGTTCTCACTTTGTGATCTGAAAAACTTGTTTAAGATTTGTGCATCAGAAACATGGGAACCGGTAGTTCTTTGGACCAATTTGTTGTTTAATGTTCTCTGTGGTTCAGAGAGAACCATACTGAGCGTGGATGTGAATCCCAGTTTTTTTTTTTTTTAAGATTTTATTTATTTATTTGACAGAGAGAAACACAGCCAGAGAGGGAACACAAGCAGGGGGAGTGAGAGAGGGAGAAGCAGGCTTCCCGCCGAGCAGGCAGCCCGATGTGGGGCTCGATCCCGGGTCTCCGGGATCATGACCTGAGCCGAAGGCAGTTGCTTAACCAACTGAGCCACCCAGGCGCCCC
>PITA01023428.1:0-28150 GCA_004023965.1 Spilogale gracilis
AAGAAAGAAAGAAAGAAAGAAAAAGAAAACGAAGGGATGCGATGTCCTTATACACCTGAGCCCGTAGTCCACCGGGGCTGGGCTGGGGCAGCCACGGAGCCCTGCTCAGTGTGGGCCAAGGACACCCCTCAGTGGAGCCACATAATTCTGGGGCAGGGAGCAGGGCTCCCGGAAATGCGTGCTGCAGCCCTGGCTTGGAACAGGAGCGCATCCTCATAAAAACATATCTTAGAAAATGCAGAAGAATGCTTGAAAGGACTTTTCCACGTGAATGGTGGTAAGCAGGAGGCCCACACAGCGGGCAGAGCAAGGAGTTTGCTGATGAGATGAATCCCCACAAGATTTCCAGGAGGAAAGTGGAGGGATGGAGGGGGAGGCTTAACTAGACCTAAATCCCACACAGACTACCAGGAGGTGATGTGAAGAAGGGTTGTGGGGAGACTGAAGTCTGATTTCCTGGCAGATGTCATTTGATTTTAAGTAACACAAAGAAATGTAACATTTCTAGTCACCTGGGTTTATGGAACAAGTTTGTACTTCTGCGTGAGCTTCAGAAAAGCTCTGTGGGCTGGAGGGCTGGTGACAGTGAGGCCAGGTTTGGCACCAGCTGCTGTGTCCCTTTTCCTTCTCTCCCTTTTTTATTTGTGTGTTTTTCTCTTCATTCCTCCCCCCACCTTTAAAGGTCTTATTTATTTGAAAGAGAAAAAGAGCATGTGCATGAGTCGGGGAGGGTGGAGTGGGGAGAGGGAGAGAATCCCAAGCTGACTTCATGCTGAGTGCAGAGCCTGATATGGGACTTGATCCCTTGACTTCGGGTTCATGTTTGGAGCTAAAACGAGTCAAACACTACCCTGGGTGCCCCGTTTCTTGCCTTTTATAGCAGCTTTATTGAGACACAATTGACATACCATGGAATTCAGCATATTCACCCATCGAATGTGTTCAATTCTGTGGTTTTTAGCGTATTTAGAGGGGTGCCTTTATCATCACAGTCAAGTTTGGAACATTTCTTCTCCCCCAAAGGAACCACATACCCGTCGGAACTCACTCCCCATTGCATCTAATACCCTCAGCCCTGGCAGCCAGTAGTGCACAGATTGGCTTGTCCTGGACAGGTCACAAAGCAAATCCTGTAACATGGCCTTTTTAAAAAACATTGTTTTTAAAAATTTATTTATTTATCTTTAAGAGAGAGAGAGAGCAAGAGAGCGAGGACGAGTGGGGCAGAGGGAGAGGGAGAAGCAGACTCCCCACAGAGCAGGGAGCCTGATGCGGGACTCGATCCCAGCACCCTGTGATCATGACCTGGGCCGAAGGCAGAGGCTTAACCTACTGAGCCACCCGGGTGCCTATTAAATACATTTTTAAAAAGAATTTAAAAGGGACACCTGGGTGGCTCACTCATGTGAGCATCCGACTTTTGGCTTCGGCTCAGGCATCATCTCAGGGTCCTGGGATCAAGCCCCGCGTGGGGCTCTGTGCTCTGCGGGGAGTCTGCTTCTCCATCTTCCTCTGCCCCTCCCCCTATTTGCAAGCCCTCTCTCCCTCAAATAAATAAAATCTTTAAAAGAAATGTGTTTAAGCAATGCCTACACCCAACATGGGACTCGAACCCCCGACCCCGAGGTCAGGAGGCACACTCACCTCCCGCTGAGCCAGCCAGGTGCGGCTGGTACACGGCCTTCCGTGACTGGCTTCTGTCACTGGGCATCCCGCGGTCCCCGGGGTCCAGGTCCAGCGGCCCTGTAGCAGGCGTCCATGCTTCATTCCTTTCTGTGGCTCGATGGTACCCCATCGTGTGGCTAGACCACGTTCTGTGGCTCCACTCATCCATGGACCCACACTGGGGTTGTAAATCCCGTCGCTGTGAACGTCCATGGACGAGTTGCTGCATGGACGTAGCTTTTCATTTCTCTGGGGCACACACGGGTGAGCGGACTCGGGCCGTGTGCTGACTTGCTGTTTCATCTGATGAATAACTTCCCAACGGCCATGGCCCTGGAGCTTCAGCCCATTTCTACTGAATCGACTCCATGATGCTTCGGGAGTTCCGTCCCCCAGCTTATTCACGGCTGCGGGTCCCGTGTGCTCAGGGCCCCTCCTCCTGTGTGTGCCTGCCTGTCCTCGGTCATGTCGTTGCTGTTCTCGTGTTTCTCCTGTCCCCTGTACTGGCTCACCGTCCCCCTGGGGATGACGGCGGGTGTCCTTGATTTAGCGCCGGGCACCAGGTACTGGAAGGAGGCCCCTTAGCTCCATTGACGCCTCCTGGCCCGCAGCCGTCACCGTCGTGTACCGTGCCCGTGTATGTATTCTCGACCTCAGGAGATGTCGCTATAGTTTCATTTAATCGAAACTCATACATTTCCCTTTATTTATTTTTTAAATCACTTCTTAACCCTTTCTGCATCTTTGAGCTCCCTTCAGGATAATTTTCCCTCTGCCTAAAGACGGCTTTGTGATTTTTTTTTTTTTACCATACGTGTTGGTGATCAGTTGTGTCAGTGTTTGTGTATGTGAAAATATCTTTCTTGTACTGCTCTTTACGGCGTGGCTTTACGGTGTGTGTCATCGGAGCCTGGTTGTTCACGCGCCTGTCATTTCTGTTAAGATCTCACGTGTTGATCTGATTCTTGCTCCTCTGAAAGTGGGTCCTTTCAAGAGTTTCTTCCCGTGGGGCACTTGGGGGGACTCAGTCTTGGCTCTGAGCCTCTGAGCCCAGGTCATGATCTCTGGGTTCTGGGTTCGAGCCCTGTGACCAACTCCCTGCTCAGCGGGAAGCCTACTTCTCCCTCTGCCTGCTGCTCCCCCTGCTTGTGCTCTCTGTCTTTGTCTCTCTCTCCAATGCTTTAAAAAAAAAGTTTTTCTTCCTGTGTTCATTTTTCAGCAGTTTTATTATAATATTCCTAGGGATTTATTTCTTGTAATTTCTCCTGCTTAGGGTTGCTAGGGATTTATTTATTAGTAATTTATTAATTTGTAATTTCATAAATTTTGGAAAATCACAGACACTAATTTTTCAAATTCTACTTTGCCTCCTCTCTGCGTCCTTTCCTGGCGGGACTCCAGTTACGTGTCTGTGGGATCTTCTCACTGGATCCCCTGCAGCAGCTGGTCATGTATTGCCCCGTGACATGTTACCCCAGAACTTAGCTGTGGTTTGTTCGTGAGCCCATGGTTTCTGCGGGTCAGCTTGTGGGTCTGGGGACAGCTCATTGGCGCGATCCTGGGCAGGCTCTGTCACGGGTGGCCCTTGGCCTCCCCGCCGGCCTGCGTCCCAGGGAGCCCTGAGGGTTCGTTGCTGAGCTCGGGCCGTAGCAGGGGGCAGGTCTCAGGACTGCGACGACGTGGCTGCTCTCCACGTGGGCCCCCCACAGGCTGTGTGTCAGTTAGCTTCCCCCACGGTGAGGGATGTGAAGGAGAGGGTGTGCCCCGCAGAGAGGCTGCAGGGTCTCTGTTACCTCGTGTTGGACGTGGCGCGCCATCTCTCCTGCAAATGTTGCTGTTGCTGGGTGCACGCCTGGTCCGGCATGGGAGGGGCTGCTGGGGGGGCGTGGCGCCAGGACGGGGGCTCCTCGGGGCTGTCTTGAAGGTCTGCCCAACATTCTTACCTTCTCTTGGATAGCTTCTGCCCTTTTGACTCTCCAGGCTTCACTCTAAGTTATTTTTTTTAAGGGGAGGCTTTGTCTTTTCTGCACATATACCCGGTTGATTTTATCACGTACCAAGTATTGCATTTCCAGAATTGTTTGTAGAAGTAGGACGGTATCGCTTCCCCGCAGAGGCTGGCCTGGGCTCCCGCCAGGGGCCTGGGAGCACCGGCGGCTTGGCGTCCCTTCAGCGCCATTTCAGGGACTGGTCCCTGGAGGAGCTCGTCTATGTGTGGTTCATCCCTGCACCCGGGGTGCAGCCCCTCGGGGTGCGCTCCCCCTGGACTCAGTGCTGGCCGCTTCAGCCTCAGGAGCAGCCCTGGGCTCCAGCCTCCCTGGCCTCTCCCATCCCACCTCCTGCCTCCTAAGTTCCCCGTCTTCTCAGAAGGCTCTCTGGAGATGTTCAACATTTGGTCCTATTGTTCCCGCTCTTGCCAGGAAGGGGGTCAGAGCCCCGTAATCTGCCCTTACCAGAAGCCTCTCCCATCATTTGTATGAGAGTAAAAGTTAAAATGAGTCCTAAGTGCTAAGTCGTGTCGCGGCTGGGGGGGGGGGCGCTAAAGATTCCGCAAGGGGCCTGCGCGGGCTCCTCTGCTTCCTCCCTGGACGTGATTACGGTTGCAGGAACTGAAGCTGGCGACTCCACGGCTTGTGCTGTGAGGAGCACCCCCCCACCCCGCCGACGCTGCCGCCGCCGCCGCCGCCGCCGCCGCCGCCATCTGGGGTCTCCCTGCGCCTTTCCCTGGCTCCAGGGTGCCACCTATGGTCGCCCGGCCCTGTGGCTCTCCCCTCCCTGCAGGGCGGCCTGGCTGCTGTCCTTAGAGCTGCCTGGACTCCTGCTGGCACCTACCCAACGGTGAGGGAGCAGGTGCCGGTGCCTGAGGTGGGGCCCCCCCGGAGAATGCTGGGTTTAAGGAGCTCCTGAGAAGGTTGGGTGACAATAGGGAACCGTCTGAGCTGGGCCGTCCAGGAGGCGCAGGCGCATAGGCGGGACCTGGGGCCGGGCTGCAGACAGGGCTGTGTGGGCACCCCAGTGAGCAGAAAACGGGGGGCAGAGTAACCACTGAGCTCAGGCGGGGGCAGCCCGCGTGGAGTCGGACAGACAGAAGACTGGCGTTGCAGCCCCCACGGGGCGTCCCTAAGAGCCTTGGCCTGAGGCAGTGGGAGTGGCCAGGAGCTGGGAAGGTGTGGGCCGTGGACACAGGAGATGGGGCGCGGGGAGGTCAGACAAGAGGGGTAAGGTAGGGCCGTGGGGCTGGGGCTCACGGATACACCTGATAGGCAGGCTTTCCAAAGACTAACTGCGCCCCAGGCCGGCGTCACACCTCCAGATCGTGTCCCCACCGCCTCCTCCCCACACAGCTACCCCCTCCCAGTGTTGCCCCCTCTTCCCAGGGCACACCTCACCTCCCTCAAGTGCGATCTGACGCTCAGGCCCCTGACAAAGGCGTCCCCAGAGGTGATGGTCTCTTCCCCTGTCAGCATTTTGAAGATTGACGTTTTCCCAGCTCCGTTGGTGCCGAGGAGGCCGAAGCACTCCCCTGCCTGAACCGTGAAGGAGATCTTGTCCACCGCCAGCGGGGGCACCTTCCGGGCGTAGACCTGAGACCCCGGGGACAGAGGGCGCGCCACTGTGAGGAGCCGCCCTGTGCGGGTCCCACTGCCCCCCTGTGCGGGTCCACTGCCGGGCGTCGGGCTCCCGCTGCCCTCAGGGCCCAGGGGCTTGTCGGGGCCAGCCCTTCCCCTCCCAGCAGGGTGGGGGTTTGCCCTCCTCCCTCTGTCCCTGCAAGTGGAGAGCCTGGTTCTCCAGGATAAGCCTCTTCCCTTCAGTCCTCAGGCAAACAGAACCCCTTGATGGTGCCCGAGTTGTGGGGGGGTTGGTTTGTTTAAACTGCCAGTGACTCCAGGGAAACAGAGTAAGAACTTACAGACCGGGGGGAAATGTCACAGTGCTCCTGGATGTTTGAAGGGTCTCTCCAGAAACTTCTGGCTGGAGCTCTAGGAGCCTCCCCTGTCCCCCACCAGGAACTCCCCCGAAAACTGCCTTCTAGATCCCAGAGAGGGCCTGCCAGCTGTGTCCACCGCCAGGGCTTCCTGCCTCTGGGGCCTCGTGACTCCGACCCTCCTGCCTTTCAGGGGGCTCCGGAGAGCCCTAACTCCTGCCTTCCGGCACTTTGGGGGCACACTCCCAGGTGATTTGTTCTAAGAGGAAACCTCCCGGGGAAGTGCGCCTCCACAAGCAGGTGGCGTGGGGGGCCCCTGGCGGCGGCTTCCTTACACCAGAGTGGTGGTCTTTGCTTTTTCAGACGTGTCCCTCTGACTTTACCTTTGACACTTCTCTAAGAACCAGTGGGTTTTCCGCACGCAGCTTTTCCAGATTTGTCTTCACCATCTTTGCCTCCTGTTCCACATCTTGGTCTATGGGTGTGGGCACTACCTCGTGCGTGGCGACCTCCTTTCCAGAGACAGGGGTGGGAGGTGTGAGTCCCTGCGGGTGCGAGGGCAGGGGGAGGAGGCCAAGGAGTGGGGGACGCGCGCACCACCACCCCTCTGTCAGGGATGACCGGACTCTGGCGGACCTCGAAACGTCATGACGTGTTGGCTTTTCAGGAAAATTAAAACACTTGAATCCTGGGGCTAGCAGGGCAAAACCAGTGAACCTTCTGCAGAATTTCCTTGGGGGGCTTTTGCCTCTGGACCATATTCAGGCCGAGGGCTGACACAACAGACCCTTCTTCCGGGCTTCCAGCTGACCGGGCCCGGGAGGTGGGGAAGAGTTGTTCCAGAAGGTGACAGGTTTTAGCAGACCGGGCTCTTGTTCCTCCTCAGCTGACCAGGGTCACAGGCACCAAGCCAGCCTTCTAGGTCCCGGTCCCTGTCCCTCCAGGTCCCTGCGGGCCCGCCCCCGGCAGGGGCTGCTGCCCCTCTTCCCTGGGGGTGGATGAGGCGGTCTCCAGGCTCCCTCAGATGCTGACGGCCACGGCCACTCCCCAGCACGGACTGTGAAGCCAGTCCATGGACCCAGCCTTCCCCCGTGACACGCTGACGCACTCACCGGTTGTCGCTTCCTATTGAAGTCAGGAACCCTGGCTTTCAGCCCCCAGAAGATGTTCCTTTCAACGAGGAAGAGCAGGACGAGGTACACAAAGCCCGAGATGGCCAGGGCCGTGAGGTACTTCCCCATCCCGAGGGGCTCCCAGGCGTAGACGTTCTCTTGGACCACGTATCCCTCTACTAACAGGGAAGAAGCACAGGTTACCGGACTCAGGCTGGCTTCCCAGCCTTTCCTTCTGTAGCAAATGCCGTTGAAATCACGCATGAACGTCAGTGGTGCTGTTCCCATGTCCCGGCAGGCAGCGAACGTGAACAGTCTTCTGTTTCTCCTGCTACAGCCCACGCCCTGTGCAAACACCGCTGTGACGTTGAAGGCCTCACCCTGTCCCGTGACAGTGTCGGCCGCCCTGCTCGGCTGTCAGTCCCCTGCAGCCTGACTGGCCGGTCCCGTTGAAACATCGGGGGCCTCCAGTCTCCTCTCTGTAACCTCATCTACCTTCGCATTTTCCCTTTAGTACATGTATTTTCGAATTATACCATAAATACACACTCATTGGAAAAAAGGGACCCGTGTGAGGGCCAATGGGAAGGTGCCCCTCCACTGCCCCAAACTGTTGTTGGGATTTGTGTGTAACCCTTCTACCCTTCCCAGACATGAGCTTTTAAGATATGAACTGGAAGTTTCTCCAGTTCACTGGTTTCATTTAATAATCGCTGGACAGGGACGGTCGTCTCAGGACCTATAGATCAGAATAGTAAAGGTCTCTGGCAAAGGGAAGTACACGGACAATTATCAAAGCGAAGACTATTGCCAGGTGGGTCTGTAATTCCACTTGTGTTTTTCTCCACAACCGAAGAAACTAATGCACAAAACCAATTATTGGTCTCTGTTTCAGCATGCACAATACACAATGACTGAAAGGGAGAGGGGACACGACCGTATGGGATACTTTCTACGTTACTGAAGCCGGGCTGATATAGATTCCAATTAGAATGCGACAACCTTGAGGTGTTCATGTCATCCCCGTGGTGACCACAGACACTAGCTCTGGAGCATCCAGCAAAGGAAGCACGAAAGGAATTGGTTTCATCTGGGGTCTCTGGAGTCGTGGAAATCACAGACACAGAACAGGGACCTGGTGGGTGCCAGGGGCTGGCGGACAGGGCATTGGTGTCTCACAGGGACAGTTTCCGTTTTGCAAGATGAAAAAAGAAATTCTGGAGATGATGGTACAATAGTGTGATTGTGCGTAATGGCACCGATTTATACACTCCAAAGTGGTGAAAATGGTAAAGTTCATATACATTTCCCACAATTAAAAAAAATGAACATTTTAGGGGCGCCTGGGTGGCTCTGTCAGCTGAGCATCGACTTCTGGTTTCAGCTCAGGCCATGATCTCGGGGTTATGGGATCCAGCCCCGCGTCAGGCTCCGTGCCCAGCGTGGAGTTGGCTGGAGTTTCTCTCCCTCTGCCGCTCCCACCTGCTCACTCTCTTTCTCTCAAAAAAAAAAAAAAATTTTTTTTTTAAAGGTTTTGGAGAGAATGTGGATGAATTGGAACCCTCATCTGTCACAGGCAAAACGGGAAACGGTGCAGCCGCTGTGGAAAACTGTGTGGGTAGTGCCTCGAAAAGCCCAACACAAGCCTGTTCCCCGGTACGTAGTCAACAGAGAGCTGAAGACACGTTCGCACAGGCGCCTGGACCTCAGTCTCACGGCTCGGTCGCGCCCAGCTGCCCACAGGTGGAAAAGCCCGCGCGTCCCCACCCGACGGGCACGTAAGCAGACTGTGGTCTGTCTACACCGCGGACTGTGATTCCGCCCTGCAGAGGGAATGAGATTCTGGCACGTGCTCTGACATGGGTGGTCCTGGAAAGCAGGACGCCAGGCGAGAGCAGGCAGACACGAGGGACCAGAGCAGGGGAAGGCCTGCGAACGCGTCGTGCTGCTTTTGGGGGTGTGCAACTGTTGTGGCATTGCATGGTGGCTAGGCTTGTGTGACCTTGTGAACACGCCCAGACCCAGCGAGTTGTATTCTTTCAAAGGGAGGATTTCCATGTGCAATACTCACAGACTTGGTTACACTCCCCCCGGTCCAGCTTCCTGGCCCTGCACGACTTCTGGATTCCGTGGTTGTAGTATAGGTTGAAGAGGGCCATTCCCAGGCAGTGCCCTGGCAGCAGCAGGAACATCCGGTCCAAGGAGTCCGACAGTATCGTGTCGCCCAGCTCTGCGAAGGGCATAGAAAGGAGGAGCTGGCTCGCAGGCGGCGAAGGGCCCATCCCCCGCATGAGTCACTCTCCCAGGCCCCAGGCCAGAGACCATTCGGCCTCCACGCCGCCGGACACCTTTTCTTTCCGGCTGCGCTTCCTGAGCCTGTCATTTTACTTCCATTCCGATTGCTTATGCAGATGAGTCACAGAGGGCCGTCTTTGGGGACAGTAGGCAGGGCGCGGCTGCCACGGGGACGGTCTGTAGAAGGGGTGAGCCGAGGCGGGTTTACCGGGGAGCAGGGGCCAGGCAGCAGGGCTGTGTGAGTGTCCTCCTCGGATGGGAGCTAAGAAGGACACGGTCCCCACCTAGACTGTGGAGACAAAGCCATCACTTGTAAATGGGCTACGCCACCGTGGCCTGGAAAGGCCCTGAGAATCAGCCAGAGGACTACGAGACTCCAAAGCAAGTCGGCAGATTGGCTGTTTATGGACTAAACATACAGAAACCGGGGCCTCTTAGAGGTTAAGAGAAGTCAATTTTTAGATTCATGTCATATTGCAAAATGAGGAAATGCCAAACAAGATTGTCTGGCAAGAAATTGAGACATGTCTATTTAAGATATTTTAAATGTTTATTTACAACAAATAAACACAAGCGGTCTGCAGAAGAAATAGTGCACTGATGGGCTGCTTGGGAGAGGATGAGCTTGTAGGACGGCGTCCCTGAGCCCTCCCAGCCCCGGCGGCTGCCTGCCATCCCTCGTGCCCCAGCCTGGGCGGGGTGGGAGCTCTGGTTTTGGATTTGGGGACAATTCACACAACCAGCCCCACACCCATGGGTAATTTAGGAGAGGGAGCCCGTGGGCTTGGGGCTCAGAGACCTCAAGGGGAGAAGCGGAACCAATCACACGGAAGGAGCTCTGCTCTGCAGACCTGGGTTTAGAGCGGTACGGCCTCCGGGCGCCAGCCTGTGAAGTCCTTGCCAGCAGGGCCGCTCCTCATGGAGTTGAACTTGGGGTGTGAGGTCTCCCCACCAACACGTCCTGGGCCAGGACTCAGAAGCGGCCACGGAGACAGGGCCCACGCCGCCGAGGGGCATGAGCTGTGGCGCTCCACATGCTCGCCATGGTCTGGGCCCCGAGGCCCGGGGGCCTGGGTCTGGTGACCAGGCGTTGAGCTGCACCTGAGACCATAACTCAGCAGGATGGCTGGGAAGGTGGCAGACAGGACTGGGAGGGAAGCCCAGAGGGTCACGCCCTCCTGGTGTGGTCTACTTCCAGTGTAAATCTGGAAATGTCTTCTGGAGGCCGAGGTGGAGGGGGTGGGGGGAGCCGGTGGAGCCAGTCTTGCTGCTCCTGCGTGGGGTCCAGAGAGAGGCTTAACCACCAGAGAGACGGCGTTCCTGAGCCCGGCCTGGGAACCAACAGTCAGTCTGGCGGTGTCTCTGGGCCCTAAGCGGGAAGTGGTTAGACCCTGAGAGGGGACACCCCCGGCCCCCAGCTCACCCTAACCAGAGTCAGAGAAGATGCAGGAGCGATGCATCTCATTGAAGAAGCAGATCTTCACATCTCCCGCTTACCTTTCTTCTCTCTGGCTCCCACCCCAAAGGTGCTCAAAGCCTGGGGCAAGGGCATGAGCCGTCTGACTCGAGGCCTCCACTGGAAGGAGGCTGTTCGCCGCAGCACCCTGCGGTTGACCAGCTCCTCTCTCGGGCCCATGCCTTCCGGCCCACATCTCTCTATTGACTTCCTGATAAGGAGACCAGGTGGGCCGCGTTTCCTTCCTCATGGCCAGACTTGCCTTCATCCTGCCCTTCTGCTCGGTCGGCAGGTGAGTGGCGCCTCGAACTCGTGCTCCAGGCTAGTTTTAAGGTCCGAACCCTTCTCCCCTCAGCTTCGGACGTCTGATGGAGCCCTTAGCCTTGAGCTTCGTTGGTTTGTGGCCCCTGGAGATCTTGGTGGTGGTTTCCTCAAGTCCACTTGCCATGTGTGGAGCACTTCTCAGGGACGGGGCTGTAGCTCCCGGACCCTCTCCCCACGCTGGCTCGCCCCTGCCACCCCTGCTTCCTCCTCTCTGCTCTGTGCGTCGGGAGATGGACAGGCTTCGTCTTCCACCCCTTCTGCTAAGTGTTTAGCTGGCAATCAGCTCTTTTTTGGCCCTCAGAGTTGCTTGTTTGCCTTTTTTCCCCCTCGTGGAATTCTATTTTTTATTTAATAGATGCTATCTTTTCCAAAATGGCTGTTTATGTTCTGCATTTCCCCGTGTTCCATTTTTGGCCATCTGCTTTGCTGTCTGTCTCTTTGGCATCTGCCACCCTCAAGCGCTTGGTGATCTCTGCCTGTCTCGCCACAGAAACAGACGAGGCCCGGGGAGGTGGTCGCTGGCTTTGTGCACAGGGACGGGCAACATTTCGGGCAGGGGACCAGGCAGAATGTGTAGGTCTTGTGTGTGAGTAAGTTCAGTTTATCCAGGGAAGGGCTGGCTGCCTTCCGGTGAGCCTCCCTGTGTGTTCCGCGCGTCCCCATGGGAATGCGGGAACAGGAGCAGGCACGGACTCGCAGCAGGCCTGCTTCCCTCCCCAGCTTCTGGCTTCCAACCCTTGCCAGGATTCTGCAGTGCTCAGTGAGGCCCTCGCTCAGCCATGCCCCCTTCCAAATGCCCTCGGATGCTTCTTCATCATTGATTCTTACCTCTTTATTGCCTTTCCTATCACTCTAGTGGCATCTCAGAAAAAGGAGAGCTCAGATGTGGCTTTATGTCTTTGAGCCTGTGCTGCGGTGGCGACAGCGTCCTAATGAGGCCACTGGGCTGAGTGTATAGAGGCCAAAGTGTCCTACCAAGTCTCCTTCCTCAGGAGGGGGGGTGGTGGGGTGCACACAGCAAGCAGCACGCTTCCTCCCAGGGCAGAGCTTTGTGCCTTGTCCCAGCCTCCTTCTCCTGTCACTATTAAGGGGGAGGGAGCCTCCTGCGAGGTGGGAGAAGGGTCTCGGTCCTTGCTGTTGCTGCGCAGGATGGGAAAGAAAGGGCATGAAGCCATCTAAGAAGGAATGGATCCAGGAAAAGTTGAGGGATTCAGAGAGAAGGTCCAGAGGTCCAGCACCCTGGCCTGGCCGTCTCGCTGGGAGCTCTGTCCCCATCAGGACCCTTCAGTGTCCTTGGACTTGCAGGTGCTTGAGTCTCTGGAGTGCAGTTGGGTGGCAGAGGAGAGGAGGAAGGGAGGAAGCCTTGAATGCTTTCCGGAGACGAGGGCAGCATTGCTCAGAGTGATTCCCTGGCCTGCCCACACTGGGGTCGCCTGGGATGCATCTTGACCCGCAGACCTGTGACGCTCGGATGCACAGTACAGGTGAGGACTGCGCGGTTCGGGTTCCCGTAGGACATGCCTTTGCTAACCCCTTTCCTCTGTCTGCAGTGTGCTTTTGTTCTGTTCCCATCATAAAGTCAAAATGCTGTTGCTTTTTTGACCCGCTCAGATGAAGACAGTTCTGCCTCCCAAACGGTAGTGTGCGTGGGAACAGGCAGGTGTGAAACGCACAGTTGGCCGTGAAACGTGCCCAGTCAAGATGCTCAGACGCAGGCACAGCCGGTCCTCTCGGGGACGGAGTGGCTTCCAAGATGAAGACAAAGGGAGCTATTCACATATTCTTAGGCAGAAACAACAAAACCCCAAATACCCACTGAAAGGACGTGGTTGGCATCCAACTACACGGAGAAGAGAATCACAGCGGTAGAAACGAGTGTGCATCCAGCCGGACGCCGAGAGAGACGCACGCAGACCGCAGAACATCAGTGTCAAAGCGCGAGGTTCAAAGGCAGACCTGCTCCCCGGGCGCCGGGCCCCCGCTGGACCGCACACTCACCACGCCGCCCTCTCCCCACCTTGGCCGACTGATCGACTTATGACCTTTTTTCTTTTTAAACGGAGGAATAACTTATTTCAGTGAAATGCCTCATCCTAAGTGGACCATTTGATGAATTTTGACACACGTTTATGCCTACATAACCCACACCTCGTTCAAGATGGAGAGTGTGTCTAGGAGGTTCCCTGGGGTCTCTGTTAGTCAGCCCCCCTCCCCCAACCCAGAGGCTGCTGTCCCGTCACCTGGATCTGTCCATGTCCATCCACACAGCTGTGTGGTCGTGCTCAGAACTTTGTCCCCTGTCGCCGCCGAGCGTGACCCACCGGGTGAGCGTGAGCACCACGTCTCTCCGCTCTCCTGCAGATGTGTGTCTACGACACTGTTTGCGGCTTTTCTGGGGACAGCTGTGGAGAACAGCCTAACTTTTGGGGGTACGCCTTCTGTGGCCGCGAACAGAAGAATGAAAGGAACGTGTCGATGGGACGGCCCTCACCTTTATTTCTCGTGACGGAGACGAGAATGATGGGACAGATGCTCAGGAAGGTGAGTATGATGATGAGCTTAATGAAGGCGCTGCCTTGGTAGTGAAAGCAGAAGCTGGCCAGGTAGACGAAGGGGATGCTGGCCCAGCTGTAGAGCAGGAGCACCGAGATAACGGCCGGGATGTTGTCCTTGTGCGTGAAAGCTTCTTCCTTGTGGTACAGAAACACCACCTTGGGAGAGAAGAGGGGAACTTGGAAGAGTCTCTACGAGTCGATGCTCAGGATTAAGGAAGGACGTGATGATCCCAACTCTAAGGATGAGTTTGGTGCCAGGTGCCCTCCCCGCGCCACCCCCTCCTCTCTGCGCCGACAGCGGGCTCTGCCCTGGCATGCCACCGCCGTGTGGTCAGGGGTTCGGCGACGGTCACAGAACACAGGCAGAGTGAAGGGGGATGTGGCCGTCCCACCCAGATTGTCGCCACCCAATAGTTGCCCCCTCGATGCCCGCTGAGCTATTTCCGGGCTCTGAGCACACCTCCCCAGGGCCGCCTCTTCCCGGCTGTGGCCGCAGTCATGGCCATGCCACAGATTGCAGACCCCTCGGCTCCTAACGGAGTCAGGACCTTTTTCTAAGAGTCAGTGACAGAATCACTTCCTGGGTGAGCTGCCAGCCCAGACCTCTGGTCCCTGGTGGTGTCCCCACACCAGGCCACCCTGTGGCGTGTGGGGAGGGTCCCGATAGCACACAGCCCTCACCAGCAGCAGCAGACTGGGGACAAGTGCGGTGATGAGGTCCCACAGCAGCGCGGAGAGCCAGAAAGTAGCCACGTAAACGCCACTGGTGAACTGGATGTGCTTGGCCTTCGTGGACCGCTCCTTCACCGTCAGGATGGAGAAGGAGCTGGACAGGAATGCCATTCCAAAAAGCAAGTTGATAATGAGGAAGTGTGCCTTCAGGCTCCTGTGACAGGACATGGAGAGAGAGGGAGGAGGCCCTCTGAGCAGAGCTGCTCGCGGGCGCCGTCCTCCACAGGGCGGCCACGCTGTGGATATGGACGGGAAGGCACTGCTGGGCTGAGGGCATCCGCACATACTCATACAAGCTATCCTCCGAGGCCTCCGAGGCCTCCAGGGCCGGCTGGGGTTGAGGGTGGTTGACCACGGTGATGGAGGCTTGGGCCCCAGAGAGCAGCTTGAAGAGAAGGTTGTCCACGAGCGCCAGCGCCACGGCGGGGGAGTGGTACGCCTGGTTGTTGAACAGCGCCGTCACCGTGGTGTGGTTCCCCGCGTCCTCAAAGGAAGCCGCCACGACGTATTTGTAATCGAAGACCTCGGGCTCTTCCTCTGCCTTTTGTAGGAGGAGGTCCTCCACCGAGCCTGCAAGACAGCAGAGCGTCCCAGAGGCGTGCACCTCATCCCCGGACCCCAGCCCCACCCAGAAGGGGCCCCTCTGGATGTGGCTGCGCCCTCCCTTCCAGTGACCCCTGCACCTGTAAGGTCCACCCCTGCCTGGGCCCCACAGCCCCGGAGGCGCTCTACAACCTCCCTTTTGTTGACAGAAGCCGCAGGAAAAAGGAGAAAAGTCTAGTCGTCTTTCCTGCTCACTCTCCCCTGCCTTCCCCGGGGGCCTTGATGTGGCTCCGGGCCCCTCCTCTGTGCGTGGAAGGCCACGCGCGGCCGCACTGCACATCCCCGGACCACGCTGGTGGCCCTCATTGCCCACATGGCCTGCCCACTCGCTCGCCAGCCAAGCCCAGCTCTAGTCCTCAGGTCCCGGCAGCCCCTGAGGACCCACTGCTCCCCCCGTGGTCTGGAACGTTCTCCAGTTCTCTTCCCCTTCTGCCGGTCGGCTGAGGCTCACAGCTCAGACCCTGACCACGCAGCCCCTCTTCGAGGATGAGCTGTGTCCCTGTCATCATCCGGACTGTCACTCCCTTCCTCGCTTCCCCTTCGGCCTCTTGGCGAGCGGCTCACTCGGGCATGCTCCTAGCACCATTCTCTCTGCTCTCAGCCCACAGCGCCACATAACCGCACAGCCCACCGGGAACTCGGGGGGGGCCTCAGGGAGCTGGGTGCGGGAAGGGGCCGCACTCCCTTGGCGCCCTCCCTAGGCCCTGGCTTGCAGAAGAGGCTAGCTTTCTCCTCCCCATTTGCCAACCCACATTCTGCCTTTGATCTCTTTACTTGAATTTTAAAAAGTAACTACTTATAATTTTACTTCTAGTCCAAGTAACGAATGCAGTAGAACTTTTAAAACCGAATAATTATGCAAGACTCTCAGTGACAAAGGACGATACCGTGGCATGCCCTCAGTTGTCCCCAGTGTCTGCTCACAGGGGCGCCCCTCACACTGCTCGGCTCCCCCCGCCCTCTCCTAGAGCCCATCGTGAGGTTGGTTAACTCAGTTCACGGCCGAGCCAAGCGGTGTGTTCTGATATGTCTCCTTTTTTATACGACCTCCTGCTAGAGTTAACATCCTCCCTTTTCTTTCTTTCAGATTTATTTCTTTTTAGAGGCAGAGAAACAGTGTATGCCTGTGAGTGGGGGGGAGGCGCAGAGGGAGAAGGAGACTCTCCAGCAGCCTCCACACCCAGGGGCTCCATCTCATGACCCCGAGATCATGACCTGCGCCGGAAGCAAGCGCGACCGGAGCAACCCAGGCCCCCCATGTCCTTCACATTTGTCACCAAGCCCCCTTGACAGACGTGGAAATCTCCTCTCAGGGCGTGTCCAACACATCAGATAACTTATCAACTTCACTTTTGGACAGGCCACAGTCCCCAGAAAGACATGGCCTGGTTTCATCTCTGGGAGTCCTTCCTTTCCCGCCATCTAAAGTTTTAAAGACATTTTTCTGAGCCTTCTGGCCATTCATCTGCCTTCAGGGAGTGCCGCATGGCCCCCAGGGATGGGGCATCCCCAGCGGGAGCAGCAAGCTCGCGGCAGGCCCCGCCCCCGGAGCCTCGGACTCACCCAGGGTCTCCAGAGGGATCTGGTCCTCGGCCACAAGCATGTCTATAAAATACTCCGAAAGTCGAGGACCCAGGCTGGAATTGGGAGAGATATAGAAGGGGACAATGGTTCGACCGTATGTTTTCAGGGTCAGTTGCAGTGGGACCTCGTCCAGACGCAGCTCCAAGCCAAGGAAGGCAAGGCTGAGGACGGTGATCACCAGCGGTGCCAGGACCTGGGTCGTGACCATCGACATCCAGCTGCGCCAAGAGTACGTGACCCTTTTCAGGAACTCGGCGTAGAACTGCTGGCAGATAAGGCTGGGCTGCAGTACAAACAGAGGGCACCCCGTTAGCACGGCTGTACCCCCCGTGCGCAGCTGCACTCTTTCACGCCGGGCCGACACCTTGAGGATGTTTAGAACTTGCTGCGAGCAAAAACTCTTTGACCTAGTGCTTTGGTTAACATTCGATGGCAGGAAAAGAAGGTATAGGTTAGGGGCGCCTGGGTGGCTCAGTTGGTTAAGCGACTACTTTCTGCTCAGGTCATGATCCCAGAGACCAGGGATCGAGTCCCACATCGGGCTCCCTGCTCGGCGGGAAGCCTGCTTCTCCCTCTCTCACTCCCCCTGCTTGTGTTCCCTCTCTAGCTGTGTTTCTCTCTGTCGAATAAATAAATAAAATCTTAAAAAAAAAAAAAAGGCATAGGTTGGAAAGATCTGGAAGAGTAGCTTAAACAAATAGCAAATATAGGTATGATGCCTTTTTTTTTTTAATCTACTAGATTATCAGAAATTTCACATTGGTGAGGATGTAGAGAAAATGCCGCTGCTGGAGTTTTAATCTGGTACGACTTTTTTAAGAAAACAAATTAGCTAGAGGAGTACTACCTAACTGAATATTCATATAGTCTTTTAACTTAGAAATCGCACTTCTGGTGACGCATCCTCTAGGTCCAGGCGCACACGCCCCCTGCGGCCGGGACCGTACCCGGGAAGGGTGTGCTCACGTGTACTGAGGACCCAGACGCGGAGGTGGGGCTGGGGTGGCGAGGCTGGGGCTGCAGAGGCAAGGCGGGGAGAGGGCCCTAACACCTAGAGCCTTTGTGGGAAGAGGCTCGGCGGTCAGGTCTGAGCCAGGCCTTCCTACGTTCTTAGCCCCAAACACTGGCGATTCCCTGAACTTCTCTACCAAGCAGCCCGGAAGGTTCCCGCACAGAACACGACAGAGGCCACGTTCACCGGAAGCGTTCCGCAAAGGGACTGCTCGCCGTGGGACCTCGTGCAGGCGCAGCTCCTGTGTGAGGCTGTCCCCGAGGAATCCTTGTGGAGATTCTGCAGAAGCAAAGCACAGCCAAGCACAGCCGTGGCGAACCTCTTGCTGGAGTCTGGAGGAGAGCCTGGCAGGCAGCTGACCTCAATGAGCCTGAGGCCCTTTCCAACTCAGAGCCCCGTGGATGACAGCTTCTCCTTTCATATGTGATTTGAGATTATGAGACAATGGAATCCATCTTTTCCCTAGCCCACGAAAACCAGGCTCACCGTTTCACGGGTCATACCTTGCGGATGGCCACATCGAGACCATTTGGTAAGATGCACGTTGGTATTTTTTTTTCAACCATAAAAAGAACATGATAGGTTATCCATGTATTTCATAGAATGTTTAAAAAAATCTTAAACAACACGTGATCAAATACGTGATCTGTTTCACAGTGGAAGATGAAAAAGGAAGATTAAATATGCTTTTGCGGCCAGTACAGACTTCTGTTCTTTCTTCTTCTTGGTGAGAGGACGGGCCAAGACCTTCCCTGTGCCCTCTACCATGACCTTCTCTCACACTTTCCTCCACGGGCCAGTCCTGGCCAGGAGGCGCTAGGATGCTGCCTCTGATCTGGAGCCGGGAGCCGGGCATGGCTGAAACCCAGCAAGGGCCTGTCTTCTCTGCTGAACATCTGCAGATGAACAACGTTTTCCTCTAGTCCCCGCGAAAGGTTGACCTGTACTTCTGGACAGAAGGATGGCATGATTCTAGGAACTGAACCCAAATCTGACCTCTTGGTGTGGACTGGAAATACTGGCTCACCCCGGTGTTCAGCTGCATCGGCAGGCCCGGCTGCAGGGAGAAGATCCTGGACTGAATGCGCTTAACCCTGCTCACCGGGCCTCTTCGTTGGGAGTGCGTCGAGGGCGTCTTGAGGGCTTCGGTATCCGTGTTGGCGTCGGACAGCTTGTTCGCCCTAAACCAGGCCGGAACAAAGAGAAATACACATTCACAAAGACCAGAACTCACTTCAGTCTGTTTGGATTTAAGGAGGCCCCGAGTAAATGCTGAATTAACTGGGTATTGAACTGACCGACCGGTGGCATTTCCACAGAGTGGAGGAGGCATTATGCAAATCTGGGCAAAAAGGAAATATCACTAATATAAAATTATTTTAATAATTATAAAATTATATAATTATAAAATCAAGATTATATACTTATAAAGCTTATAAAGCAGAGCATTGCCCCTCTAGGCCAGGGCTGGGTGAACTACAGCCCGGAACCAAATCTAGCCCAGGGCCCTGTTTTCTGTTTGGTTCTGAGCTCAGAATGGATTTTCCATTTTTGAACGGTTATGTGTTCGATGGTTATCTAATCACCTACAAACTGTCCTTGATGATGCCCCTGAGTTAGGAGCCTGGAATCCTCCTCTCTGGCCTTCCAAGGAAAAGCTGGCCAAACCTGGCTCGAGGCAAAAAGGCGCCTAGCCAGCGACAAAGTGTTCAGAAGTCAGGAAACATATTGTCATTCACAGCCTCCGGGTCAGCTATGCCACTCCTGGGAATCTGTCACAACACAATAGCCTGGGACACGGTGGCTCGTTCTCTGTCTAGTCCACTTCGGTAAAAGTGTGTTTTTCGGTGTCCACGGCTGTGGCACAGACTGTTCCCAAATTTAGTGGCTCAGAACGACCGTATGGGGCTACTGTCTTGCACAGTTCCGTGGGTCACGAAGCCAGGGTGGCGGGCGACGGGCCAGGTCTGCCGTGGTCTGAAGGCACGACCAGGGCGGAAGGATCCTCTTCCAAGATGGTGCCCTCCCATGGCCGCTTTACCACCGAGCCCCCGAGTGGAGCTTTGATAACAATGCTGGTCCTAATGTAATTAACATTAACAATCAGGGTAAACATGAGAAAACAAAGACATGTGTTAGAACTTCACTCATTCATCCCCGGGGGGAGCAACACTGTTGAGTTGGACGATACTTTTTTTTTTTTTTTTAAATTTCCTCAAGTTTTTGTGCTCTTCTTAATGAAATGGTCCAGAGGAGACACTTTAAAACTTCCTTTGCATTACTAACATTTTCTCCGTGACTTACTAAGTCTAGGCAATCAACAAAATGATCAATTAAAGCCTGCCTTATAGTCTTACCAAGTTCTGTGGTGTAGATAGTCTCTCTGTGGTTGATTTCAAACCGTTGACACGTACGCCCGTCACAGAGGTGAGTCAATGTAAAGAGCCCCAAGAGTGCTGATAACAGCAGGATGGGGCCAGATCGGGAGGAGATGAAGTCTTGTGTGTTACCACCGTGATACTGTGATTTAGAATAAGAAATAGGTAGTCGCTCTTCATTCTGAGCCTGGCACGGGGCTCCTCAGACACCTCTCACTTCCCAAGCGGTGAGAGCGGTTGAGGTGTGTCTTGTGTGAATGACGTGACTTTCAGAAAGCACCTGAGGGTGGGGGCTGCTTGTCAGGGGAACCCTCCCTTTCACGGCAGAACTGAGGCTCTCAGCCCACCTCCCAACCTCCTGGGTGGTGACAAGGGTTGCAGATGGAGTGTGAGCACCAGCGGCCAACAGGGCAGTCAGTCCACTGTGGGAATGTCCGAAAGCCTCCCGAAGAACCCAACGGGCAGGATTCAGAGGGTTTCCAGGCTGGCGAGCATGTGGAGGTGTGGGGCTGTCATGCTCTCGGAGCACGCGGGCGCTTCGGACCCTTTCCCCGTTCCGTGTTCATCTCGGTCTGGTAGCATGTCCTTTATAATAAACTGCCAACGGTGAGAGTGTTCCTCTGAGCTCCGGAGCCGTTCTCGCAAGTGAATCCAAGGGGGGGTTGTGGGGATGGCCAGTCTATAGCAGCGGGCGCCTGGACCTGGGGCTGGGGTCTAGAGCCGGGGGTGGGGGCGGTCTTGTTGGCCTGACGCCATTCCTCCATTGTTTGGGGGCGTGGAAAGGAAAATCCCACCCCGGAGTGGGTATCACAGTCGTACCGCTGTTTTTACCGTGGTTTATTTATGAGCTTATGCAATTTAATTTTTAATGGTTGCTGTCTAGCCAGCTCACACAATTCTGGGCAGCAGGAGCCAAGTCCAGCACACCTCTGGGAGGAGGCCTCAGTTCCCCCATAGGGCTGCCCGCGGACGGGCCCGGGATGGTAGCCGGCTGCTCCCAGACTGAGTGGCCCGAGGGGGAGCGCGCACACGCAGGACTCCCAGATCTCCTGCGACAGGGCCTTGCGGGTCGCCCAGTCAGTTCAACTCTTGCCGCTGGTTCGGGCCGCCGTACTTACGGTGAGGGCGAGGCTGCAGTGGGCACCCTGGTCTTGCTCCCACAGACAGTGCACCCCGGAGGCCCTCCCTGCCTTTGCCGAGGCTCGGCGTCTGCTCTCGTGGCTTCTCCTCGACTTTTCCAGGCTTCCTACTTGTCCTTCCTTTAGCTTTTCTACGCATCGGGGGACGCCAGTGACGATTAGCAGGGTTTGCAGTGCCTGCGGTCTGCGGGCAGGTGTGCAGGGAGAGTGGGCATCACTGGCACTTCGCCACAGGGTTTTCTTTGAAATTTCAGGGCATAAACTCATATCTTTAAAATTCTTCTTCCTTATTTGTTTCCTGCTAGTAGACTTTTTCTGTTTACAAAAATAAGAGCGTTGTTTATTAAGACCGAATTTCGGGGGGGGGGGGCTTCCTATATCAGGAGGTCGTCCAGCACCACACTGTCCTGACCTCAGAGTACGCGCTCCTCCAAGAACCCCCGCCCTGCGGTAGACAGGCTCCCCCGTGCCCCTCAACGCCGTGCCTCCTGGCGTCCGCGCTCTGGCCTCGTCTCCCAGTGTCACCAAGATGTGAGCATCACACACTGGTGTGCGCGTTTCAGGCACATGTATGCACTGCGGAATGGTCACCAAAGCCAGTCCAGGTACCGTCCCCAGCTGCTGCTGCTGCCCGAGCTTTCATGATGCACCCTCTTAAAATCTGTCAAACGGACAACACGGCGTTCACCGCAGTCGCCGAGCCGTTGGTGACGTGCTCCAGAGAACCGCAGCTTGGTGCCTTTCGACCCTCACCCAGGTCCCCTGCCCCCTCCCCAACCCCCGCCTCTGTCCTCGGCTTCCCGGAGTTTGTCTGTGTGGTTTCTAGAGTCCACATGTGAGATCATACAGGATTTGTTTTAATTGGACTTATTTCATGGAGCGTAACGCCCTCAGGGCCCATCTCTGCCATCGCAAATAGTAGGATTTCCCTTCCTTTTGATGGCTGGATAGGATTCCGTGGTGGGGCTGGTGTGTGTGTGCGCACGACACTGTAGACACATTCTACTTTGATACGGTCCTACTTGTTCATGTTTGCTTTTGTGCTTGTGCTGATCTCCTTCCCTCGATTGTGAGCTGCACCTAGTGCTCCCCCCCTTTTTTTTTAACTTGTAACCTCTTTTTTAAAGATTTTATTTATTTGAGAGAAAGCAGGGTGAAGAGCAGAGGCGGGGAGAGCGATGTGCAGACGCCCTGCTGGGCATGGAGCCCGACGCAGGGCTCAGTCTCATGACACCAACATTATGACCTCTAACCAAAACTTAGAGTTGGTCGCTTCACCAACTGAGCCACCCAGGCACCTCCAGATAATTTGTTTTCCAAAAGACAGCAAAGATTTGTGCACCACAATTAACCCACCGGACCTTCGGTTGTGCACAAAAGACTGGGCCCAGCCGCTGAAGAACGCACGTTCTTCTATAAAACTGGAATGTCAGCTGAGCCGCAGACACGAGCATTTTGAAGGGTGGAGGCTATCCAGAGTACGTACCAGGGCCAGAGCGAAATGAGGTTGGAAATCAAGAGCACTAACAAGACGAACAAGGCAAGACAAAGCAAGGAAACAAGTTTAAAAAAACATCTCCATGAATTTGGAAATTAAGAAACACAGTTCTAAGTAAGCCACTGGTCAGAGCAGAAATCACATAGAAAAATAAGCAGATTTCTAACTGAATGGTAATGAAAATGCTACGTAGCAAAAAAACTGCGATAGAGGCAAGCAAAGCTCAGAGGGAAATCTATGTCGCTATATATTCCCCTCACCAGGAGAGGACTTCCCTCTCTCTACTTCCAATCGGCATCATGCTCAAGACCCTACGAGTGAGAAAAGCAGGTGGAAGGCATAAAGACTGGAAAATAAGAAGCAGAACTGTCTTTATACGACACGACGGTCATAAACAAAATATAAGAAAATCAACCCCAAACTATTTGAGTAAGGGAGTTAAATAACATACTAGATGTAGATAATACAAAAATGAGTTCTAGATCTGCAACAAGTGATTGGAAATGAGATTCAGAAATCCATTTCCATACCTTCAAAAACTATGAAAAACTTAGCAATGAGTTTCACAAAAGATAGGCAGAACTTCTGGAAACTGCAAGGCAGGGCTGATAAAAATCAGAAATGGCTTCCCAAATAAACAAAGCTATGTGTAATACCTGTGTATTGGGAGGATGAGTGTTTGAAGGCTGTCCATTCTCCCCAGATTAACCTGTAGATTCAACTTACTACCAGTCATATACTCAGCAGGTTAAAAAAATAGACTTTATAGTTTAGACAATTTTTATGTTCCTAGAGAAACTGAGCAGAAAGCACGGAGTTCCCTTGTATTTATTCTACCCGTGCTCCCCCCGTTTTTCCTATTGTGAACAACTTGCATTTGCGCGGCATTACCGGTTGTAACCGATGGGTGTTCCCAGCTGTAACCCATGAACCCGTTTTCCAGCAAGGTCTTTATTTTCAAAAATAGAAACTGACAACTTTATATTTAAATTTACATGCTAACACAATCTGTCATGGTCAAAACAATCTTCAAAAAATAGACCTGGAGGGACCATCTACTCCCCGACTTTAAGACGTCCCACAAAGATCACAGTGGCGGGGACTGGCGTGGAACAGACAGCTAGTTCTGTGGAACAGAATGGGGGATGCAGAAACTGATATACAGTCCGCTGATTTTTGGTGAAGGCATCTAAACGACTCAGTGTGGAAGGAAGTCTCTCCCCCAAACAGTCCCGTCAAGACCGGGTACCCACGTGCAGGAAATGAACCTCAGCCTCTTGTCACACAGCACACAAACGTTCATACCAGGTGGGTCACAGATCCAACACAGAAAATAAAATGGTCACGTTCCGGGAAGAAAACATAGCAGAATGACTTCGTGACCTAGGGGTGGGCTCCGAGGACCGGAAGAGGGAAGCCGCAGGTTGGGCAGAAAATGTACCCGGCAAGGTACCCGTATGTAGCTGTAGGCTCAGTATTTGTGCACCTGTCGGTACGTCTGTTATATTTCGACAAGGACGTCATTGTTGAAGAGAACTCAGTGGAAGCGCTGAACTGAGGATCAGACACAGCTGCAGAGAGAAGAGGTGATGTGGATGATACTTTGGAAGATACGATCCAGCATGTGGCTCTGGGAGGCAGAGGGCCGGCAAAGGTGGAGACGAAGAGAAGACTCCCAGAGCACTGGGGATGAGAAGATCTAATCTCTGCCGCACGAGGAGAGAGCGCTGAGCAGCAGACACAGCGGCCGCTGCGGAACTCGGGAGGGGCACTCCACCCAGAGCCGGAAGCCCATCACACATCTAGCCGGGCAGCGAACTGAGACTGACCACGGCTAAGGCACGTGACCCTCTGAAGCGAAGAGTGGCCAGATTTCTTTCAAAGGAGCACAGGGTAAACCTAGAGCTCACTTTCAGCAACAAGACTAGACTGGGAAATAGTATCTTCAGCACATGGATGGAGAATAATTATTTTCAAAAATTTTATTATTTGAGAGAGAGAGAGAGAGTGAGAGCATGAGTGGGGGAGTAGGGCTGGGCAGAGGGAAAGGGAGAAGCAGACTTCCTGCCAAGTAGGGAACCCAATGTGGGTCTCTCTCCCAGGACCCTGAGATCTCAACCCGAGCTGAAGACAGACGCTCAACCAATTGAGCCACCCAGGTGCCCCGGAAAATAATTTTCAGTCTGGTGACGATATTCTTCAAAAATTAGAGAACTAAAATCATTTCCAGACAAAAAACCAAAAACAAAAAGAAAAAAACCCCAAACCAAAGAACACAAGTGTGTTCGGCTCCTGCACAAGAATGCTAACAGGCACCCTGCAGAACGTCCCGGGCAGGAGGACAGTCGTCGGAGACATGGGAGGAAAAACACAGAGACAGGTGGATATGCACATGAGTTTAAGCGACCACTGGTGTTCTCAAACAACAATAATACAGTTTTGTGGAGTTGAAAAAAGAGAGAATTAAAATATATACAACACGTACAAGTTGGTGATGGTGGGATGCGTGCGTATCTGTGGTCTCAGCATTTTCCAGGAGCAGAGTAAAGATGCTACTTCAGGGCCCCTGGGGGGCTCAGGTGGTTAAACGGCTGCCTTTGGCCCAGGTCATGATCACGGGGTCCTGGGGTCGAGCCCTGTGTTGGGCTCCCTGCTCAGTGGGAAGCCTGCTTCTCCCTCTGCCCGCCGTTCTGCCTACTTGTGCAGATACTACTTCACTCGGCACCTAGACAAGTTACAGAGGTGTGTCTCAATATCTGCACCGACCGCTAACATAATACAGTCAGAACGTAGACTGTCCCACGAGCGTGACTCATCTAGAACGCCCCATCACGGCCTTCCTCGAAGGAAGCCTGCCTCCCTGCTTCCTGACGCTCCCGTAGCTTGGTGTGTTGAGCAGCCTGCCCTGGGGTGGAGGTAATAAGGCTCCTTCATTGTCTAAACCAGCCACGTCGGTCACCTGGTACTCGGGATCAGTGGCATTCCAGGTGACACAATGTCTGTCTGGCTTGCTTCTCCCTCCTGGAAGGTGAAAATGTGGTCAACACTTCCTCTGTGGAGCAGTGTTCCTATCCCTGGGGTCCTCCCAGGACGGAGGCAGGCGCCCTTGGAGCGCGAGGCCATACCGAGGAGGAGCCAAGCCCCGGATGGGGGTTGGACTCATGACCCGCAGGGCCCCTCCAACTGTAAGACCCCTGGGGTCTGCCATTTCAGCCCTGCTTACCGAACAAAGACGTCCTCCATGGTGGTGACGGCAGCCCCGAAGCTGGCGATCCCCAGCTCCGCCTGCCTCGCTTCCAGCTCGGTGAAGAGAGCTGCGAACCTGCCAGGGAAGAGCGGGTTTATTCCTCACAGGGATAAGGGGAGCCCCCCACTCTCACCCGGTTTCCCTCGGGGCAGACAGCAGGGGCGGGGGAGTCAAGACCATCTTTGTTCAGAGCTCAGCCTGGTCAGTCCCAAGCCGCAGGACCCTGACCGGGAACAGCATTCACAACGTTTCTGTGACCATCAATCTCACACACACGTGGTAAATAATTCGTCTCTGCCATACTGAGTTTGGAGGGCTTACTAAGGCCTCGGGGGCCATTCCAAGCCCTTTCCCACGCATGAACTCTCTGAAGATAGCGCTGAGAGGTTAAGGAACTTCCCCCAGACCACACCCAGAAGCAGACTCCGCTCCCTCTCCAAAGACAGCGAGTGCTCTTCCCCCGTCCTGGTCCGCTAAACAGGAAAGGAGCTAACTCTTAACAGCCTGCTGGGCTCGAATCCTTCCTTTGGCATGCCTTCCATTTTTTGGAGCTGAACAAATCGTGTTTTTGTGTGTGTGATATTAAGAAATCCAGCACGTCCTGCCGTGCAGGCTTCCCCTCTTTCAAGTCCGGGGTCCAGGCCAATGGTGTGCCGTTAAGAATCCTGTGGGCACGAGGGTGCAGGATGCCCCGGAGAGGCCGCACCGCGGACCGCCTGGGGGTCAGAGCGTGGGCTGCGTGACTCTGGGCTAGTGCTTTCATCTCACCCCGTCTCTCGCCATCGGTGTGATGGACACGACCCCGCGCAGCGGGGGAGCTAAGTGTGAGGACCCGTGGCGGAGCGGCCCGCCTGTGCGAGGGCTCAGTGGTCACACCTTCACAGGGCCCACTGTCTTCAGTCTCTCGTGACTGGAATCACACCCATCGATGGCCACTGTCTTGCAACAAGGTTTACCTGCAGGGAAATGCTTTCTTCTCACCCCAGCCAAGAGGTAGAGCCTTCCATCACCCTGCGGAGTTCTCTCCTGCCCCTTGACGTGATTCCTCTGCCCGGTCGGTACCTAACCAGTCTGGGCTCCTACCACCAGGTGCCATGTACCTGTTCTTTATCTTCGTGTAGGTGGGATCATGCCCTCTCCCTGCATCTACTTTCATCTGGGCAACACGTCTTTGAGGTTTTCCAGTTTCTGACCACAGCAGTGTGTGCATTCATAGTTTCTTCTCCTTCATTGCAGGGGGCTGTTCAACAAAAGGAATATACCACAGTATGACCACTGTTCCCCTGTCGACTGACATTTAGACGGAGAGGATGGGGCTTGCTCAGAGGAAGCCCGCAGGCTCTGGGTGGCTTCTCCGGGAGCCCTGCGCCACCCCGAAGCACCGTGCCCTGGAGGACTTGGAGATGCTCTCATCAATGGTTCCGGCGGAGCCTAGACTTCCAGAAATGCTGCCGAGGCCCCAGACCCGGGGGCCACGCCATTCTGGAATCCCCAGGTACGTCCATTCAGTGGCTCTTATTTTGCTAAAGACTTTGTGTTTATGTCCACGTTCTAGACGTTGGTATCAGAGGTGTGCCGCCCTTACAGTGATCGGGGTGCTGCTCCCCCTCTAGTTTCTGAGACACTGGGGTGATTTATTTGCTCAGCAACGGATAGGACCTGGGATTTTCTATTCGGTAACATTTGTCAGGGCGAATTCGATTTCGCCAGTAGATGCACGGTTGTTCAGGCTCTTCTCTTTTGCTTTGTGTCAAACTGTGTAGGCTGTGGTTTTCGAGGAATCACCCGATCTACAGTGACCGATGTATCTGTGGTATTTTCTCATGTTGTCGTGACTCGGCGCGGGGTGAGTGACGGTCCGCTCATTCCTGATGCTGGTTCTTGTATTTCTTCTTTTCTTCAATGGCTTCGGCAGGGGCGTATCACTTTCTTTTTTTTTTTTTTTTTATTGTTACTAAAATTTTTTTTTCCAGTGTTTCAAGGTTCATTCCCCATTCCCCACACCCAGTGCTCCCCGCTTTAGGTGTCCCCAGTTCCCACCACCAGGCTCTCCCATCCCTCCACCCCCCTCCCTCCGAGTCCCTCAGTTTGTTTCTGTGTTCAAAGTCTCTGTTGTTTCGTTTCCCTCCCTAGATTACCCTAGTTCCCATTTACTTTCCTTCTGCCACTGTCCTCTAGTTTGCCCCTCATGCACCGCAAGTAAGTGAGACCATGCGATACTTGACTTTCTCTTCTTGGCTTATTTCACTCAGCATAATCTCTTCCAGTCCAGTCCATGTTGCTACAAAGTTGGGTATTCATCCTTTCTGACGGAAGCATAGTACTCCATTGTATATATGTACCACATCTTCTTTATCCATTCATCTGTTGATGGGCACCTTGGCTCTTTCCACAGTTTGGCGATTGTGGCCATTGCTGCGATGAACATTGGGGTGCATATGGCCCTTCTTTTCACTACTTACGTATCTTTGGGGTAAATGCCCAGTAGTGCAATTGCAAGGTCATAGGGTAGCTCTATCTTTAATTTTTTAAGGAATCTCCACACTGTTTTCCAAAGCGGCTGCACCAGTTTACATTCCCACCAACAGTGTAAGAGGGTTCCCCTTTCTCCGCAGCCTCTCCAAC